>JAEQBH010002514.1:0-267262 GCA_016808115.1 Tetrastigma voinierianum
TTTGGCGATAAGAGTGCAACGGTGTCGCCCGATGGTGTGGAGCTATTCAGGGACCTCGGCATAGTTTGGTAGCTATGCTTGAGGTGCTGACTTGTCTACGGCATATCACATGCGAACCCGGCCCGACTCGCTGCGACCGGGTTTGAGGTGCGGCCGGTTAGGTGGCTACGACCCTTTAGTGCGATTGATGAAAATTTTAATTAATTTTTAGATAATTTTCAATTATAAATTTATATTGATATTAATTGTCTAATTTATTATGTAGGCTGGATTTATGAGTACTCACGAGATGTTTTCTTCTCGGTTGTCGTACCTTTGAGTCCGCGACCCGCGTGCACTACGTTGGAGGCGCCGCGTGATTCAGATGGTTCTGGTGATCGATTCGGGAGCGACTAGATCGATTCGCGATTTGGTCTTCTGGCGGGGCCATACGTGGATCATCGGTGACACCCCTTTCAGATATTGCATGGTATTACCGGATGCATAAAGTGCGGTGGTTGTTGAAACCATATCATCGGGCGGGTCTTACGCCCGGTTGGCTATGTCGGACCATTCCTCATGGCCCCTTTCACACCTCCCGACTGGCACGTAGTATCTTATTGGATCAGTATTGGGAGAGATGGACGGATCACGTCTTGATCAGTCGAAGTCGGCCGATGCGGTCTTTCGGGCTCGGGAGAGAGTGTAGCGAGTATATGGCCTGGTATGATCGCATATCGCCATCGTTTCAGCCTCCGCAGTTGAGATCGATTTCCTGACCGGATGCACGATCTTCTCTGCCCTCACATGCTGCATCTATCAGTGATACTGTAAGTTAAATATGGACTTTGTTTGACCTAGTAATCTAAATTGTACATCATTTCATACTTAACTTTTTTATTATATTACTAATATTAAGTTCACATATTATTTATGTAGCGTAATGCCGAACCAACGACTTTATTGAGGCATGTGATATCGCGGGGGAGAAATGATCTCGATCATTTTTAGGGTGCAACTGAGCGAGCGCGTAGCATACTGGCAGGTCGAGATGAGACTTGGCATCTCCTGACACTCCATCACCTTTCTGGCGTCCATTTTTAGCCACTCCCACTTTATCTGCATCCTCCCGGCATCGGTTGATCCTCCGCCTGCGATGGTTCCTCCTCCTCCGGTGGCGGTTGCTCCTCCGGCTGTGGCGGATCCTTCGACACACGGATTACACTCGATCTACTTTGTATATATGTTCGTTCGAAGAGGAAAAAGAAGACTTAGTTTTATGTTTATGCATGCAATTGGAGGTATTGGTGATGTCGAATCCATGAATACCTAAAATAAAGATCGTCCTTTGTCAAAAAACAAAAATATACATACATTAAACTTAATGACTAACAGAATATAATTTATCAAACTTGTACGAAATGACAATCCTCAACAAATCCAAGTGCAATCAATTTGTGGTGAAGTGGTGCAGGTGATATAGGTCTAAATTAGTGAATATGTTAGGCATTGTCTAATTGATAAATGGACTAACCTGATATTATGCCGTGAGGTATCAAATGACGAAGTAGCAAGGTAAAGTCATCCATCTATCATATATAGGCCAAAGAAAAATTGGCTTATGATAATGAATAAACCAACTCCAGCAACACGGTCGATTGAACATGCTTTCGTCACATGAAAGTGTAGGCTCATGAACCGTCTTGTCGAACCGTTCCCCGTCCGTCTTCCCCCATTCCTAGTAACCCGGCAATCGAGGCGATATCCCTGACCATACGCCTTAACATCCACGATGTTCACTATATGTTACGTATTTGATGTGGAAAACATTTAATGTACTTGATTTTTCCTTTGGTACTTTCACGGAACATCACGTTAGGTACGGAGAAATCTTATCATTAAGGCGAACTTCGACAATTTGAATAAGAAGAACTCGTTTAGTAGATGAATTGATTTTCAATGACCAGGGACGACCCTTTGCCTTAACCTTCAGTGGTGGAAACATAGATGTCGTTGCGGGACCAGTGCTCTCTCGACTTCCTTTTAATGCTGTTTTACTTGCCTCATCACAATCCAACAATTGTCTGAAATACATCGATCTCGGAATTGATTTTCAGCTCGGACGAGACATTGTCGTTCATAGTCATCATTTCCGATGTCATATATCAGAGATTGTGAATATTACGATGCTGATTATGAGTGTAAGTGATGTGTGAGTTGCATTCAGTATAGTATTTATCTCAGCCTCTTTGAGTTGCATAAACTCTGTCAATATCTCATATTGTGAATGCAGTTATGATTCTTTGAGCATAGTTGTGAATTGATAATTGACAGTAAATACTCTCTGATCAAACTTTGTTGTATGACCTCTCAATCTGGGATGCATTCAGTTCTAAATCCATGGGTTGACCAGGTATCTCTTCGATTTCTGTGCGTATCTAGCCCCCATAAAAAATAAACATATCTTAAATCATTGGCAGTGTGGATAATAAAATGTTTATACCTATGTGCCATTGTTTCTCTGTCCAGTGCAAATACACCACATAAGATCAATATGATTCACCTTCTTGCTGGTAGTGGTAAATCGTGATTATCAATGATACTGATCTCTCGTCCTGTGGAAACCTGAGGACACTTTCAGTGACATGAATGTCTCCCACTTCTCTTTCGCTCGAAATGACTTCTTACGGTTTACCAGAATTACATTTTGATATATGTCATGCGCACGGAAGATTTGTTGTGGTAGGAAATACCAACCCGCCGCGGCGTTCGGTAAAGATTGACTCCCTACTCGGTAACAATGACGTGGGTAAGCGATCAGCAAACATTAAACTTTGTAAGCTTACCAATTTTAAGTGTAGTTGTCTGCACGCTCGGCCTCAGTATACCGGTACCACGAAAAGTCAAATTTGTAGATGTCACACCTACAATCTCGAGAGTGGAAGCGATGTCTGTTGGTTTTATGGTCTGATCCATAATTAGAACCTTTATGAAATGCATTCAACAAGCTGAATAGAAGTAGGATGTGCCCCAGCAAGTCTCTCACTAGTAGATTCGACTCATCCTTCTATGTCATTCAACATATTTACATTCATTAGGTTGTTTCATTAGTTCATTGCATTTGCGATCTACATTGTATTAAGTGATCGATGTTTATAGCGTGCATTGTAAGATTGTCTTCATAATTTTTAACATTATACTCATCATGATTTTTATAGGCTTGTTAGAATATTCCTTGGTTTCACGAAGTTCTTGATCATATTGAATGATATAGTTTCTCCCCATCAGATCCGATAATCGACCAGCATATGAGTGACCCTCGATTGTTTAGGTACCTTGATGATTATGAAATCCACAAACAACTTTAACACTCGATCATCATTTACTAGTTAACTTCACACCGATTATCTTAAATGGACAATCCACATTTTTCGTTCCGATTGCCTTTTCGATTCAAGGCTTCCACATTGACTTATTCTTTGCATGCCTATATGTTCATGCGCGGCTCATGCAAGGCTAAATCTACTTTTCTACTATCCTTTATAGATCTTTTTACCACAAATAACAATCAGTTCTTTTTCCATTCGAGCCCATTCAATCAAAGCATCGGCTACAAAATATCTGGATAATATAATTTATTAATTTGATATATCTTAAAACAAATTACTCTAACTTTAAAAAGTATTAAAATTACCGCAATTTACTACTAAATACATCCACTGCGATCAACTAATTGGCACATGCTTGAGAATTTGCATTATGATGGGGAATTCATCTACGCAAAATAAAATGCAGATTAAATACAACAAATAATGTCCAATTAAAAAAACTGGATAAATGCTCTTACCGGATTTGTAAATCCGGGAAACATCATAATTTCCGGATTTTCAAATCCGGTTTCAACTAGAAAATCCGGATTTCCAAATCCGGGTTATGTTCTATTTAACGGATATTTGTCAAATCCGTTTCTAACAATGCTCTACATAATTTTGATATCCGGATTTTGTCTATAATCCGGATTTGTTAAATCCGGTAATAGAGCATATTCCAGTTCAATATCGGACCTTTGTTGCGATATCAGGATTTTGGTCAAGATTAAGTGTATTCTGCGAAAAAAAACGAACCTTAATGTTATCCTCGTCTTCCTTCTCCACCGTTGTAAAGCTCAAGGCAACGCCATTCTCACTATTTTTTAACGCCATTCTCACACAAACGAAGCCAGAGGAAGAAGGGAGTTGGGTGCATAAAACACAAACGAAGCCAGAGGAAGAAGGGAGTTGGGTGCGCAAGAGATAAAGAAGAAGAAGAAACAAATAGAAAAACTAGGGTTAAGAGTAAATGTGTATTTTCTTGTATGTGTTTTTTTAATGGGGTGTGTAGAGAAATAGGGTATAAATAAATTTCTACCGTTTCGATGATACTTGCATTCAATAGAAAGAGAGAACTTACAAGTATGATCAATGCTGCATGCCTTTCCCTTTCAGTTGCTCCAGATGATTTATGGCTTTTCAACTTGCCATTTTCTTTTAGCTTATCCACGACATGCTGTGCTATCCTATCATGGTAAGAGATCCATGAAAAATTACATATATACACATTAAATGAATAAGAGAGGAACTGCACAAGTTGAGGTGGGTCTAATGCAAAACCATATGCTGCAATTAGAAATATAGTTATAATTCAAAATCATTATATTACTCATTTTTACTATTACTTTATTATTGATATAGAATCTTTCATATCAAATGTGGGATTAGAGAAACTGAATTGAGAAAAATGAAATACAAATATATCTACATATCCCTATTGTGCTGTTCGCCAGCAAAAATTTAATACTCTAAATTGCAAACGGTCTGTTCATGACAAAGCAGAAAAAATAGTGACACAATGATGATCAACTGAGTTCACCAAAGGCTGCATATTGTCACAAGCTAACCTTAGCACCACAAGTAGATTCAAATCAATATCTTTTTAGGGACAATTTCACGAATCTGGTTCCCTTGTAGGTGTATTGGGTTGAAACCTAAATATACAGAAATTACCAATGCAACTTTAGTCTCTTATGTTACTCCTTTTGCAGTTGATCTTCCAGAGGAGTGTGGGGTAGGTGCAAGAGAGGAGACCCCTTTGAGGAGGTGATCTGAAGCTAAAATTTGAAAAGGCTGCTCATAAGGTAACCTGAGATGTCTTGGGATTGAAGGAGTAACCATTATTGTTTTGTTCTACCACCCAATTATTATGGAACTCTAAAAACACATTAGAAGATCATCTTTAACCAAATCCCAAAAGTCCTAATACAGTGCAATGATCTATCCATCCAGCACAGGTGCTTCTCCTATATGATTCAAGTCTGACACAGATCTCCTCTTCCAGAAAAGATTGATCCCTGCCAATCGCTCCCACTAGAATGGGAGACCACTCCGATCAGCCGATTCTCCAAGGTTCTCTGTTGAAGGCTTGGCACATAACTTTCCGAACAAAAAATTTATTTATTTCCTCTACCAAAATTTTAAATTATCTATAGTTTGAATTTTCCAACACCAGACCACTTTATAATTTCCTCTTTCCACTTGCCCTTTTCCACCTTAAGGAAAAACTTTGTATTACAGTCCCTTTCTTTTATCCATTTGATCTTTAGCTTTTTGCCTATGATAGAACTCTTCCTTTAACAACAAACTCTTCACATACCTTTTTCATAAGGCCCTTAAAGCTAAAGTTATGGAGTCAAAATCTCCTCCTGTTCCTTGGGCCATAACTCACAATGTCAGGAAGAGTGTTTTTATTTTGTCTCCTTTATATTGTCAAAGAAGTGCATCTTGTTCCAATCTTTCAGCACTGGTTTCACAAGTGCAACTTTTCATAAATTATACCCTTCCGGCCCCACAACCTGACTCGTTCCGTAAATGCAATCTTTCATTGAAATCTTGATGATGCAACACATAATTTCAGAATTTGATAACGATTCTCATTCACTAAACACAATTTTCTGATCTCCAACTAGTATACTATATTCAGGCATATATTAAGGAACAAAATAATTACTACAACTAATTTAGACTTCCTGAATTTATAGGAGTTATTAATTCCATATTTACACACAAGACAAGTAGAGAATTTAGACAAGAAAAACCTTAGGATTTTAGCGATATCTTAACTTTCAGCAGCTGCTAAAGCCACACATAATAAATAATGTTAGAGGCATGATATACACTGGAACAGATCCTGCAAACTTTAAATTTTAGGACAATTGATTTTCAGTAGAGATTATCAAGGACTTGTTGGTGAAGGATGAAATGTTGAAACTTACCACCGTGTCTTAATTTATTCAATTTAATAAGTCCACATCTCAAGCTCAGAATTGGAGACTACACATAAGAGAGGATATTGGAGAGCATGATCTACATTGTGAGTTCAAATCCTACAAGCTTTAAGCTTTTAGGAAAATTGGTCATCCAACATTGGACAAGAAAAAGGGCAAGAGAAAAAGGTTAAAAAGACAAAAAGAAACGTTTCAATTATTTTCTATTTTGGATTTTGGTTCAAAAAACAACAATTGTTTGGAGCAAAAATGCAATAAAATAAAATAAAAACAATACCAATAAAAATGCAATAAAATAACACAAACCTGATTGGTGCCCCAAGATCTTTTGCTTTATCAAAGCTCAAGAAATTATTTACAAGAATCTTCTTCTTTAGTTGGCTAAGACTGAGCATTGTCACTCTGGCCATGTGAAGCAAGTTGGCACTGATCTAATAAAGGAGAAAGAAAGGATGGCTTGATATATATAAATAAAATTATTATGTAACTACAATACATAGATACATACATATAAATGTGCACAAACAATTAGTTGAAAAACATAAATTATAAAATATAATTACGTTAAGACTGAAGCAAAATGTCGAAACATTCGAAAAACATGCAGCTTCTTTCAACAAGTTGAAACAGTTATCCAAAATTAACCCATGTGACAAACTATTGAGAATAACGAAATGCAGAGTGGCATTATGCTGGCCAGTCTTACTATCAGCAGGGATATCAAGGATCCAGATTCAAAAAGATATGCAAGAAAATATTGACCAAATTGGCAGGATCAGGCAGATATCAGCAAGATTTAAGCGTATAAAAGCTGGAGACCTTCCCCTTTTTCATCTTGGCCCTCACAAAGAAATGAAATCATGACAGAGAGACCTCATTTTTGGAAAGAATAATGTCCCCCCCAATTTCACAAGAAGTCCATTTAACTTGAGCAGAAACTTAACTCATAGAATTGTCACCCAAAAAAAGGGCTCTCTTGAGTCCCTAATAAAAGTTAGGCTTCTAAAAAATCTGGTGCAGCTCTTACAGTGAAACTCACAACAAAGAAAAGATAAAACTATTGGAATAATGATCTTTAATGCTTAAGAGGCCTGAAATAAATCCTACTTGTACATGTTTATGAGCGTCAAATAAAGTGTGCATCGCCTAAGTTGCAACCTATGCATTTACATATGTATATTATGCATTTCCATATGAATTTAGGTTGGATATTCTCCATTTGGTCATGAGCATAATGATATTATGAAAATATTTATCAGGCCCAGATGCTAGTACGACAAAACAGAGAATGATGACATTTCTGCTCCATTGACCCCAAATTATGCACATTGAATTGCCTAAGTGTCAAGATGATGTGCCAGCAAACAGTTAAAAACGCTAGAGATGATCTCATATAATCATTTTCCATACAAACATAGACGAAGCAAAAAATTGGGAATTATTCTCAGTTTCTTATTAGCTTCCAGTCACTTAACATAAACCAGAAACTAACCCACAACATGAGGAAAAAAACAAAAATCAAACACAAATAAAATAAAAGGAAAAATGTGATAAAAACAAGAAAATAAGACCATGCATTTTGGGACTTATCATGTGGGAAAAAAAACCTGTATATGGTCTTCTGGAAGTAAGGATTTTCGGACATCAAGACACCTGCAATGAAAAATAAATTCATAAATTTCTTGTGGAATAATGGATAATTACAGTTCCTTGTTAGTTAATTAACCATTCACCTTTGCAGAAGCTCTTGTGCTTCCCTTAATCTCCCAATTGACTGCAGAGTCAAGGCCAGATCTTCAGCCGCAATCACAGTGTCCAAAGAATTCCATCCCTGTGTTATAACATATTTATTAAGGTAATTATGGTAATATCAGGGCACTGATACAGTGGTAATATTGATGGAATTGGAAATAGACAGGGCACTGACACTAAAAACAGATAAGTCCACCCATCACCATGAGTACCGTTATATGAATGCCAAGACACATTAAATAGTAAACCAATATTGATAGAATTTGGAAATATCGTAATATGATATGTAAATCAGTTCCAACTGAAATTAATTTGTATGCTCACAAGTCAAGGTGTAAGTCTTAATCACAAAAATTAAAAGGCACTCCAAGAAAATTATCAAATTCAATATATTCAGTTAGTAGTATTCAATGAGCAGGACTGACATCAATTAATAAAAATAGAAGAAGAAGAACCTAACTCATGCATAAATAAATACCTTTGACACATGAACAACCAAGAACTTCTATGTCTCAGCAGTGTAAGAACTTATGACAACTAACCTGTTAGCATCTGAACTATATGGAAAAACTTTTTTTTTGGATAAAATATGTAAGGCTTTTAATTCTTGTTTAAATAAAGAAAATGTAAATGAAAACAAGAAATATGTGCAAAAACCAGAACAAAGAATACCATGAGGTATCTGAAAAAGAAAAAAAAAAGTCTCAAAACAAAACTATCCATTGCTAAGACCATCTACAAAGACCAGGAATGCAAAATTCTCATTTCTTATATAACTTTAGTTCAACCAAAGAGGAATTACTGAGGCTCTCCTTTGACCTTTGATCTACAAGTTTTTCTCCATTAAAGAATCTGCAGTTTCACTCTTCCCAAAAACAGAAAAACAAGCAAGGTGGTCTATTCCCACAATTTCCATTAACCCCAACCCCTCTCTCTTTTCATTAGCATGTTGACAGTCAAGACCCTAAGCTATGTTTTCCAAGTGAAAAAAAAAAAAAAAGATTACCTAGGAGCTCAAGAACCTAATTTCCTTAGTCTGGAAGTCCACTTTAGATTCAACACACAAAGAACTATAAAGGCGACTTTGACTACTGTATGTATAAGATTTCTTTTTCCTCCATACAAATTGAATATCTTCCCCCCTCATCTTGCTTTCGTGGTATAAGTAAGGTCTAGAAATTTGGTCTCCCTACTTCTCGATGAAGGTTTTTGAAATGCTTCAACCATTGGCCACCACTACCTCTCCCTACCCAAATGTCAAAAACAATAAGTTTTGTCTGAGAAGTTAGACAAAACAACCAAGGAAAAGCTTCAATTGGGGTTGATCTCTACAAGGACTGGAGAACATTTTAGGAGATATTTTCACAAAACCTTTGAGTGGGGATTCTGTAAGTTATCATTGTAACAAGTTGGGCATGATCAACATCTATGCTCCAACTTGAGGGGGGTGTCATAGTATTGTAGAATTAAAAAACTAGTTGGGAAAAGGAAATATGTATATTTGTAGAGCTAGGAATCTTCATATTCTTTCCCATTTAATTTGGGATTGTCTTGTATATAAATAGGTAGTTTGTGATCAATGGATATACATATTTTTTCCTTCAATTATCTCTGATTACACCAAGATTGTTCATGCACGTACTCATTGCTCCCACTACTTGTACAATGCTTAGTTTGGTATAAACTATAGCATACATCAAACTTCCAATCATTGAGGCATGAGGAACCTTCTTAATGTAGTCAAATTTTCAAATTTTGGGTGACTGGCCTCTGGAAAGTCTAAAATGGACACTTAAAGGCGTGGATACTGATTTAGCATTTTGCATGTGTAACTTGGAGAGTACTTTGTTGATGAGTGATTACTGTAACAACATCAAAGTTCCTGCTGCTTTGTCCCAACTGATCCTTAATCAAGACTCTAGTTTGTAGCACCTCTTACAAATCAGAACCTGCAATGATCATATCATCTACACACAAAAGTAGAATAACAAAGCTATTGCCAAACTTTTTTACATAACAACAATGATCTGCTTGCATCATGCAAGTACTGCTGCAAATGCACATATATTTTTCATCAGGTTAACACAACAGTAATTATATTATGACTGTCATTAGTGCATGCTGCAAATGCACTATATATTTTCATCCAGGTTACTTCCTTGAATATAACAATGTTTCATGACCAAAGTTCACAGTTGATCCACTTAAACTATTTTCAGCATTGTTTCGGGAAAGCACCAAAAGCCCTAAGTTTCATGCTATTCACATGTATCAAGTTAGTTTATCCCAGTTTTCATATTTTTCATACAGCAATGAACAAATGGTGTAGATGAACGAAAAGTGCAACAAACTCTTAAAAATGTTTCCACTCTTTCAAGTTGTTTAGCATGTGGATGCCCATTCTGCCTATTTACTATATTCTTAACTGAAAGGAACAATATAATATAACCTTTATGATAAACTAGTAAATAGACGCAAAATTTGTACCACTACAGAAGAATGAATATGCACATGATAAAACAGTCATCCCTAGGCTTGTTCTCTCATACAAAAGGGATGATTCCCATACATTTGAAATTTAAAATATTAGGTGTGCAGCAGAATTTATGCAAATAAATAAGTAATAAAAGAAAAAGCAGTCCTTAAATCCAGGTAGTAAAATATAGATAGGCATTAAACAGGAACTTCTCACATTTTCAGAAAAAAGAAGGAAAGAAACAACAAAAAAGAGAACTAGACCTTTGAAAATTCCATGACATGCAGAATCTTTCTTTGTGCATTCTCAGCTTCTGCAGGTTGGTTCGATTTCGAATATACCTAGAGGGAATAGCAAAATAAACAATTTAAAATTAATTACACATGATACAAACCTGGAAGCAGGGCATCCTAACAAAAAATCGATTCCTATGATGTTGATTATGACAAACAAGAATATAAATTCATACACATTTCCTGTGGATTCCTTATCACTATCGTAGTGAAAATGGGAAAATATTTTGCTTGATAATTGCCACAATTGCTCCTTCAGTAATATGACCTAACTTGGTCATAGTGGTGGGCCTAGTTAAGAGTAGTATTGTTAGTGTTATAGGCTATAGCATATATTTAGTTTACATATAGAGTTGTAACCTACTAAGAAACTTGTCTTATAAAGTTGTAATCTATTATGAGGTTAGATTGGCTTTTGTATATATATTCATTCACAATGGATCAATGAAAAATACAAGGAATTCATTCCTCCGATTCTTTTAATCTTGCTTTGCCAATTATCGAGCCTAGGGTTTGAATTTGCTAGAAAAAAAGGCAAATTTTGTTGAAGGAATTTCGAAGGAACCTAGGGTTCGGAAGGTGTGCTTTTGAAACACAATGTTTGGGAGAGTGTGACACGACACCACCCCCATAGGGAGGTGCACTGGCCTCTGGCAACCCCGGCTACTAAGTCCGGTGGCCGAAGTCTCGCGTGACTCACATGCGCGAACTGCGCAAAACAAGCATGTTTCCCACGCACCGGCACATGGTAGTGCGTGAGGGCACGTGGGCCATCCTCCTCCTCCAGCATTGCCAGCCATCAACAGTACTTCCCAGCCACTTGCATCCCTTGTCCGATGCCTACAACAGTGTTTTTCAAAAGATTTTATGTCTAGCAACCATTGGTTTCCTAGGGTTTCTTCCTGCTTTCCTTGATTCCTTCGAGATATAGTAACATTCAGAGGTTACTTGTGGTTTTTGGGACTTAAATACATTTAGGTGTGGTGTTTTTGGTGGAAAGGTGTTCTTCTTAAGTATGAATATATTTTGGCAGATTTTGGAGAAGCATTAGGAGTTAAATCTTGCTTCCGCGATAACACGAAACCCTCAGGAGGAGTCATGTGTCGTTATTGCCATAATCCAAGACATGTACACCAGAATTGTAAGAAGCTGCAAAAGAAAAATCGAAGATTTCAATCTGTTTATCATCAGAAATCACTTCAGTCTGCATATGCTTCTATCAGTACACTCGTCGAGTCAGGCAAAACTAACACATGTTTTATTTCCTATGTCCTTGGGTCAAGGACAATTCATCCGACTCCTCTAACCACTTTGACCTCTGTTTAGAGTTTACCACAATTCTCTTTTAATTTAATTTCTGTCAACAAACTCACTCGTACACTTAATTGTAGTATCTCATTCATTCCTGATCATTGTTTGATTCAGGATCTTTCGACAAAGCGGATTATTGGTCGAGGACGTGAGTCTAGGAGTCTTTACATCCTTGAAACAAAGATGCCAAAGTTTGTTGCTTGTTCTAGGGTTGTTACCCCATTCGAATTACAATGTTGCGGGTCATCCTTCTCTCCCTTTGTTGAAGAAGCTATATCCTCAGTTTTCTAGTCTATCCTCATTGAACTATAATTAAATTGTCAATATGCTAAAAGCTTCATCCGGTACATTTGAGTCTAGAGTCAATAAATAAACTTCGCTCCTTTTGAGTTAGTTCATTACGATGTTTGGGGTCCTTGTCGGTTGCATACTCCCAGGTTTAAATATTTTGTTACCTTTGTGGATGATTTCTCACGGTGTCACTTGGCTTTATCGTCGAAAGTCGTGCAGGCTTTTTCTCATTTTAAGCGCCTTTTATTGCTGAAATTCAAACACAAATTCATTTTACGTTCAAACATTGAAAGTGATAATGCCAAAGAATATTAGTAGGAACCTTTTCAGTCCTTCATGTTACAAAATGAGATTCTCCATCAGAATTCGTGTGTTGATGCACCCTCTCAGAAGAGGATAGCTAAGAGAAAGAATAGACATCTTCTTGACACTACTCAAGCCCTTTTATTCCAAATGAATGTCCCTAAACATTTTTGGGCGTATGATCTCAACGGCTTGTTTTATTAACAGATGCCCTCCTTCGATTCTTAATTAGATTTGCTCCTTAGCGCCGTTGTTTCTGAGTAATTTATTGTTCCCTATTGATCCCAAGGTCTTTGGGATGTCCTTCCTCAAGTCTCTAAACTTGATCCAAAGTCCTTAAAGTGTATCTTTGTGGGATATTCTCGAGCTCAAAAAGGATATAAGTGTTATTGTCCCACTTTTCAACGTTATTTTGTGTCTACTGATGTTGCATTCTTTGAGATTCCTCCATTTTCCCTTCTGTCTACTGTTACAAGTCAAGGGAAGGAAGAAGACCTTGCTTGTTTATAATCTTGCCTCACCCATTGTCTCTTCTGAACCTGCTCCTGTCTGCTCCAAATAAAGCTAGCCTATCACTCGAGTCTGCACTGGCGCAGCGCCCTAGTCTCGACCCTCTATCATTTTGCCGACATCAAATCCGAGTTCGATGTGAATCTTCTATTGTTCTTCGTAAAGGTGAACGTCATTGTGTTCACCCAATTTCCTCATTTTGTTCTTATAACCGTTTGTCATCACATTCAAGTTCTTTTATTGCATCCTTAGATTCTATCTCTCTTCCGAAAACTGTCTGTGAGGTTTTATCTCATCCTGGTTGGCATAGTTCTATGGTGGAAGAAATGCGAAACTAGATAATGATAGTCTTGGAACAATACGATTACTACTAGGAAGAAAGTCATTGGCACACTTGTTGGAATGTTTGCAATTAAAGTTAATCATGATGGTTCAGTTGCTCGATTGAAAGCACGACTTGTGGCTAAGGGGTACGCTCAGACCTATGGCGTGGACTATTTTGACACTTTTTCCCTTGTTGTTAAGATGACATCTATTCGGCTTTTTATTTCCCTGGCTACTAATTATCATTTGAATCTCCACCAGCTTGATATTAAGAATGTAACTCTTCGTAGCGTATTGAGGAAGAGAGGTGTATATGGGCTTGGCCTCCGAGTTTGTTGCTTTCGAGGAAGATAGGAAGGTTTAGTAGATCTTGAAGTCTTTGTATGGTTTGAAACAGAGTCCTCATGCGTGGTTTGGTAAATTCAGCCAAGTTATTGAGGAATTTGGCATGCATAAGATTAAATCTTAACACTTCGTCTTCTATAGGAACTCCAACTCAAGTATCATTCTTTTGGTAGTATATGTGGATGATATTGTTATCATTGGGAGTGACTCTGAAGGTATCTCATCTCTTAAGTCCTTTCTTCAGAGCCAATTTCATATAAAGGACTTACGGATGCTACGACACTTCTTGGGCATTGAAGTTATGCGAAGCAAACATGGAATCTTTTTATCTCAAAGGAAATATATTCTTGATCTATTGTCTGAGACTGGAAAGTTAGGGGTAAAACCATGCATTTCCCCTATGGATCCAGGCGTACAACTTACTAAAGAAGGCGAAACATTTGAGGATCCTGAGAGATATAAAAGACTAGTTGAGAAGCAGAATTACCTTACAATAACTCGTGTGTGAGATCATGTGGCTCCATCAACTCTTGTTGATCGACGTGAACCACGATCCCGGCAAAACTTCTGGTGTGACAGCAGCGCGCCATGTGCTTCTAATCAATATTCCATGAAGAACTAAGCATATTGAGATAGGCGTCATGTTCGTCATTTCGTTTGTGAAAATTCAACTTCGGCGGTTATACGGGTGTGAAGCGGAGAACATTGGGTGATATCTTCCTGAAAGATTACAAAAGTGAGGACCGGGTTAGTTATCTATGTAACAAGTTGGGCATGATTAATATCTATGCTCTAACTTGAGGAGGAGTGTTATAGCATATATCTACTTTACATATAGAGTTGTAACCTATTAGGAAACTTGTGTTATAGAGTTGTAATCTATTATGAAGGTTAGATTGGATTTTGTGTGTATATATATATATATATATATATATATATATATATATATATATATATATATATTCACAATGGATCAATGTCTGATTCATTCTCTTGATTCTTTTGTATTGCTTTCTACAGTTAGCATTTGTATATTGGACAAAGCCTCTTACTAGATGCTTTAATAACTGATTTCATAAGAGCTGGTTTGACTATTACTGAACTTCAAAGCCTGATGATCATAATATAATATGAACTCCCTTTGTATCAGATGACACTCCCGATAATTCAGTGCTCGTAAAACTGGATAAATGTTCTTATTGAGATAGAACAACTCTAATTCCAACACTGATTCTATATTTCTTTGTGCACTAATTCTAATGATCTCGTTTTTCTTCACATAGGAAGTAGCTTGTAGGTAAATCTTTGAACTTCTTAATGAAGAAAGAGTAGTTGATGGCTAATAGATGCAGCATTTGAAAAGAGAGTGAAGAGTATGCTGATCACATTTTGATTCACTGTACAAAGACAGAGGTGTATGGACGTTCATTTTATCATTTTTTTGGGTCAAAATTGGGTGTTTTCAGCCATAAAGAGGAATTTGCATCTCAAGTGGATGTTCAATGGATTAGATGTTGACTGTGTTTGAAGTAGCTTGCCTTCCTTATTTGGAGCATTGGAAAGAGCAAAATTTCAGAATCTTAAATGGAGAACATGCAGTTAGAGGTTAAAAGAGAGTTTCATTAATTACCTCTTTGATTGGTTCAAAGCCTTCATTAGACATGCCAAGTTTCTCATTTTTGGCCTTCTTGGGTAGTCTTGGCAGTAGAAAATTTGGTTTTGAGGGTGATCTTTTTCACATACCTATTGGTATTCTTTATCTAGTTTTTTTGTACATACTTTCTATGTACTAAGGTACTTGCTCCCTTTTTATTTTTCTAGAATGTCCAAAGATAGAGACTGGAAGCTCAAAGTGGATATTGGGGAATACCTGACAAGAAATCTAAGTCTCTAATGTATATAGTTGATTCCCAGACCACCATCCTGCATGGTCAACCAAGATTTCGTAGTGAGAAGAAAAATAAACATAGTACATATATATAATAAATAATAATGTAAGTGTTTAAGCTAGTAAGTGATCAGTTCTAATCGATCTGACCAGATACCAGGTCTTGTTTCCTGTGATTGACCTGTCAAATCAAATGAGGTCGCGAAAAAATTGTGGCGTTTGGTCGAATTGGACGAGAATGAGTGCATAGTGGGACGAGGAAGAGTGATGCAAATGTGAGCGGGGATCGATGACTGGACTGTGCGAAGATCTTTGTTTAAGCGGTTTCCGATGTGTGTCCTCTGATCATTGGGGTGAGTGGGAGTGGGCCTCATCAAATCGAAGACCCAGTAGATCAGTCGTGTTCATTTCATTTAGTAGGTATATTATCTAAGAATATAAATATAACCAAAATAAATATCATACCAGTAACCCACAAGCCAAAGACTCCTTTCTAAATAATGGATTCATAGTATTGAAATCTTAATCATAATGAACCCTATTGCTTGTTGGCTAAGATCCACCAATTGTTGCGGATTACTTCAAAGATCTTCAAACACGATCTAGAACATTACCCCATCCCCTTGACTATTGAATCAAGAGTTGTAAGCAAAATTGTTGCATCTCTGTCCCCTTGGTTATATGGAACCAAAAGTCGTAATACAAAAATGCCCCGTCACCTTGATTATAGAACGAAAATTAAGTAGTTTGAACATTATAAGGAATTAATATCACATTCGAAAGTTATCACAAGAACTATAAAGTGAAGAAAATACTTGGATTTAGAAACATATTTGGTGTCGCCAAGGTTTCACAGCCTGGCTCGAACTATTTTGGTACTTTTTCTCCAGTGGCCAAGATTACCTCTATTCGCTTGCTTCTTTCTATGGTTGTTATGCGCTCACGGCCCCTTTTTCAATTGGATATCAAGAATGTCTTCCTCCATGGTGATCTCGCCGAGGAGGTTTATATGGAGCAACCACCTAGTTTTGTTGCTCATTAGTAGTCTGGTTTGGTATGAAAACTACATTATTCCTTAAATGGTTTGAAACAGTCTCCTCGAGCTTGGTTTAGTCGGTTTAGCTCAATGGTTCAGGAGTTTGGCTTGATTCGAAGCACAGCAAACCATTCCGTTTTTTATCATCATTCATCTACTGGACAATGTATTTACTAGATTGTATATGTGGATGACATTGTCATTAGAGGTAGTGACCAGGATGGCATTCAATAACTCAAGCACCACCTCTTCAGTCACATTCAAACAAAAGACTTGGGGAAACTCAAGTATTTTCTAGGCATTGAGGTAGCTTAGTCTAATTCCAGAGCGGTTATTTCTCAGAGGAAGTATACCTTGGATATATTGGCAGACACTCGTATATTGGACTATAAGCCTGTAGACACTCCTATGGATCTGAATGTCTAGCTTGTACGGTCGAGGAGCCTCAAGATCAGGAGAGATATCAGACTTGTGGAGTAAATAAGCTATCTCACTATCACTCAGCCTGACATCTCGTTTCTTGTGAGCATAGTTAGTCGGTTCCTACAATCACCTTGTGATAGCCATTGGGATCTTGCGGTTGGCATCTCCCGTTATGTCAAGGAACTCGAGTCGAGGGGTGTTGTGAGACCGGATGTCATGCGAATTGTTGGCTACGGTGATCTCTGGTAGGCGGGGATCACCACGAATAGACGTTACATTAGGGTGTGTGTGTTCATTGGAAGTAACAATATCACGGAGAGTAGAAAGCAGTCATGTAACCGAATCTAATGCTAGACCAGTGTCGAGCTATGGCCTTAGCAACATGTGAATTCATATGGTTGAAGCATCTCCTCCAAGAACTAAGATTTGGGAAAGATGAACAAATGAAGCTAATATGTGATAACAAGCATATTTCATCGAACCTAATTTTCCATGGGAGAACCAAGCACATCGAAGTGGATTGCCACTTTATCAGAGAGAAGATTGCATCGAAATTCGCGAGGCCTCTTTGGTTTGCTGACTCTAATGACCAACTAGCAGATATCTTCACTAAGTCTCTTAGGGTCCTAGGATAAAGTATATATGTGACAAGCTTGGTGCTTTTGACTAATATGCTCCAGTTTGAGGGGAGTGTTAAGGTTTAGTCTCCTAATCTATTTAGGATCATTTTTCCTTCTTCTCTTTAGTCTCCTAATTAGACTGTTTTTCTGTTTCATTTTTGCCCAACTTTAGAGCATAAATATGTATGTTTCCTCCTTTTTAAATTAATGAGAATCAATGTATTCATTTTCTCTTAACAGTCTAAAACATAAGAACCATTCCCACCTTCATCGCCATTTTTCCTAACCCTTATACACCAGGAGTTTTCTGTTCTTACTTGCTTTGCTTTTGCTGTTTTTGAAAAATAAACAGTATTGCATAATGTTTTACTTCTGCCTTCATCAACTTAAGTATTCTTATTTTCCTTCTCTAATTTCTGTTTTGGCATCTTAATTGCTGTAAATTTCTTTCCTTTACCATGTCCTGGTCTCTATGACTCTAACTGATGAAAAGTCAATTCTGTCGAGAAGATTGAAAATTGCAAAATATTCGGGCATCCAGTAAAGACTTAATGGGAAGAACTACTTCAAACGGTTATAAATTGTCCGCATGTAGCTAAAGAGTGTTAAAGGCATGATATTCACATTAAACCCAAATCCTACAAGCTTGAGCTATTGCTGGGAGAGTTAATTAAGTTTAACATGGTATCGAACTGGTAGAAGGGAGGTCTTGGGTTCAATCCATCTCTTTGCAATTTATTCCCATTTGTTGATTTGAAAGTTCATGAAGAACTCTATTTTGTCTGTTTAACTCTCCAAGTGCGAGTATAGGGCTGCACATGAGGGTGGGTGGTAAAGGCAAGATGCATTAAACACACAAATAATGAGTTTGAAGACTTTTAGGAGAATCGGTCGTTTAACAAAGGACAAGCGAAGAAGGGATCAACCTTTGAAGCATGGGATGAGAAAGACTATGATTATGTCCTGGCTATGAGACTCCATGGAACAACTATCAGTGACACATGCATGTTCTGAAATTTGGGATTCTATTTATTGAACATACTAAAAGGCTCATGATGCTGCTCCAATGTATGAGATCAAAGTCAGAACTAGAGCCACTAAGCAAAGAGACAAATTTGTCGCAAAATATGCAAACCTTTGCTGAATTTGTGTAAAAGTTGAATCTACTTGTCCACCACCTTCTTTAATCTCTTTGCGAAAATTAAGCTAAGATCTTATACAAAGCTGCCTTGAATTAATAAGCTTTAAGGTCTTTCCGTCCCTCTGCATCCCCTTCCTTTAAGATTAACCCTATAAAAACATCGCATTGAGACTTTTTTCAAAGTTCCCTAAATTATAAAACTCCTTGAAAAGCCTTACCCCTTCATCATCCATAAAATCCTAACCTAAATGCCAAAATGCCATTAGAAACCCATCGAGTCTTAAAGCTTTGTCCTTGTTCTACGTCATCAAAGTTTCTCCAGTTACTACAATTCCTAACTATCTAAATTTTCCAAAATCCAGTCATTAAATCTAGATCACGTTTTTGTGCATCAAACAGTAGATTGCGAAGACAATTCAGCCCTTCCGCTAAATTGCTACCCTTAGAGGCGAAGTTTGTTTTAGAATCCTAAGGTTTGAATGTATTATACCTTAGTGGCTAAAGAAAGATCATAACCCCTTCTCTCATTGGGCATAGAGACATTGATGAGAAACAATGTAAAGTTGTTCCCTAATGATCTTCCTAGGTTTCCTCCACAAGGTATATTCAACACTAAATTGGCTTCACTTTGGAATGTGCTTAGCACAGTAAGGTGGCTTATAGATTATGACCTAAGAAGCATTAAGTGTTGAACTACTAAGCTATTAAGTTAATGGAGAAACTATTGATTAAGGAGAGCATGAATTCGTACACTCTAACAGCCCTAATAATAATAATATAAAGGAAGACACTGTATCTATACATCCAAACAAGCTCATGATAAACTATATATTTAATGATAGGTAGATATTTTTACCTGAATGTAGGTAAATTTCTAACTAGTGGCTTAAAATAGTGCAATATGAGCCGTTACATGGGTATTAGCTATTAGCGAGGTATGAGGCCTTCCTTTTACCCCTACCTCTAGGTTGAACCTTGAGGTTGTCTTATTGAGCATGGTCTCACAGCCCATTGATAGTTTTAAAAGTTGCAGTTTATGCATGCCTAGGCTAAGGTAACTACTTCTAAATCTCCATAGTGTATCACTTGCGAGCCATTTTTTGAGTGAGCCACACCTTATGAACTTTATTTTCCTTTTTTAAACACTTTTTATCAGTTAACACTCATGCCAAGCCATACACCTTCTTTTCCTCCTCTTGAAATTTCTTATTATATATTGAATTTTATATTAAATATTGTGAAGAGAAAAATAACTCTTTGATTTTCATTAATTAACAAAATAAGGGAACATACATATTTATACTCTACGTGTTAGAGCAAAGGGGAAGGAAACAAAGTAGAGTCCCCAAGTAGGAGGCTAAAGAAAAGGAAAGAAGAAAGGATTCCTAAATGGATTAGGAAACTAATCCTTAACCTCCCCCTCAGTGAACATAGGTCAAATGGGTTACATATGTATTATTTAATCCTATTGCATCGAAACGTTGAACAATATGCCATCGATGTAGATTTAGGGTGCGTTGGAAAGTCAGAATTGACTACAGAGTTAGTGTGATGGTGAGACTACGGCCATAAGATGTAATGACAGAGGTGAGCCAGACCCAGCAGTTGATGTGGCCAAGAGGGCTGCCAGTGGCGCTGGAAAAATTCTGTGGAAAAAGGTCCGATAGAGGTCAGGAAAAAGTCGTCGGAGGTCCATGGAAGAAGGTCATTTAGAAGGTGTGAGAAGAGCTGCAGAAGAAGGTCAGTGTCGGAGGAGTCCGCGAGGAGAAGAGCCGCTAAAGAGATCGATCGAAGAGGTCTGGGAGGTCCGTCGAGAGAAGGTCCATGGGAAGGTCGGCGGAGAAAGTCGCGGAGAAGATGCATCGAAGAAGGTATGGAGAAAGATCCATCCAAGAAGGTCCGCGGGAAGGCGCGGAGGAGGTCCATCGGAGAAGATCCGCAGGAGGAGATCTGTAGGAGAAGGTTCGCATGAGAAGGTCAGCCGAAAAAGTTTCGTCGGATAAGGTCCACCTGAGAAGGTTCGCGAGAGAGGGTCCATCAGAAAAGAGGATGTCGATAGAAGAGGGCCAACAAAAGAGGGTCAGGGTTTAAAAGTGGTTTCGATACTCACGTGAAGAGAAAAAACTTTTGATCTTCATTAATTAACAAAGGGAAGGAACATACATATTTATACTCTAAGTGTTAGAGCAAAGGAAGGAAACAAAATTAGAGTCTAATTAAGAGACTAAAGACAAAAGGAAAGAAAGAAATGATTCCTAAAAGGATTAGGAAACTAATCCTTAACAAATATTTTCTTTTAAATATGGGGAATCCTAAATTTTTTATTAATTGAATTAGATTTTGAACAGTAGTTCATAAAATTGATAGGCACCCAAAGTTACAATTTCAATTCACTTAAGTGCATGCCTTGTATCATGCTTGCACCAAGTTGTATGAGAGACTTTGTCCCAGTGCACCTAGCGCATTTTAGAACCATGAAACCACCTTCAATGTGAGACATTCAACAGCACCAGAAATATAACAAAAGAATGTACTACAAATAAAATATTTAGCAGAGATAATACCATTCCAAGATGAAACATTGTATCTGCATAGTCTGTATGGTCATGTCCCAGAACACGCCTCTTTATCTGCATAATTAGAAGGTGATACAGAGATTAGATTTTAGTATTTGAGTCAAACAGAACAATATATGTACACATAGAGAGCATAGGCGTCAGATTCGAGGTTTAAAGTTTATTTGTACTGAAACTAAAGAAAAGAACCATCATCTCAGTTGGAAAAATATATAAAATAATCTGCTTCACTGGGTATGAATTTACATCTTTGTTAAATAAACCATAAATATTTGAAATAAAAATAAAAGCGGAACAGCTTAGGTAGCATTGCAGACATACCTTTAAAGCACGCTGTCGAAGGAATTGTTGAGCAGAGAAACAATAACATCAGAATACAATCAGTACATAAACCACAAAAGCCGCAAAAGGACTAAAATCTCTTCACAGAAAACAGAGACTGAAATTTATCCTTAACCAAGAGCATGACTAACTAAAATTATCAACTGAGGAACTGTCCATTATTATTCATAGGCATAGCTGAAATCTTTAGAATAAAACAAACGTGGATGAATATGGTACAGGATGAAAGGATAAACAAAACCGAAAGTGCAATACCACAATGATTTGATATATTATCACAGCAAAAAAAATGGGGGGAATGCAACAAGTCAAGAAATTATTTGTATGCATAGCAACAATGCTAGAAAGGAGAGAATTGTGATGCACGTCACAAGGCCTGAAAGGATAGGGGAAAGTTGAAAAGTACACAGCTCATAGTACTTCAATATATTATGAGAATAAACAAAAAGGCAGGAATGCAACAAGTCATGAAGCCAGTTCATCCTATAACCTATCTGCTAGTCTGAGTAGGCAAAAATATAGCTATTTCATGAATCCTCTTACAATCTATGTTAAGATTGTTATAGTATTGTTGAATTAGAAACTAGTTGGAATAAGGAAACTTGCAATCATGTAAAGTTAGGAAACTTCATATTCTTTCCTATTTGGTTTGGGATTGTCTTGTATATAAATAGTGGTTTGGTGACTCAATGAAAGACAATAAATTTTTCCTTCAATTATCTATGATTACATGTATCAGAGCCTAAGGCTTGAATTTGTTCAGAAAATGGCAATTTTTTGGGAAAATCGCGAGAAAAACTCCATCGCCGGCAACACAACTCCGGCAACTTTTCCTACGACCCATCTCCGATAGGTGACCATCCCACCTAGATCGTGTCGCCAAATCTACCCACCCCATGGTGAGACCTCCCAATGGGCCCACTCACACGCCCACTACACGGCCGCTTCTCTCGGCCCTCTCTACTCTGTGCACATGAGGGCGTACGGAGAACATTCTGCCACCGACTTCACTCCGTGTCTCCTACACCGCCAAAGCCCCGACTACTTTTCTTCTTGATCTAAGGCCCGCATCCGCGCCTTTTCCCCATTGTGTTTGCTCATTGTCGAGATCCAAAGCAAACACTGGGTGTTTCTGAGGTTTGTGAAACTAAACTATTCAGTGATGTTTTTCGCAACAAGGTGGTTCTTTTCTCTACACAATCCTATTTCTTGGTATTTTTGGATTTTCTGTAGCTTGTTTAGGTTGGGAGGTTTCGTTTTGAGTTAGATCTACTTCCATGACTAACAAAGAACCCTTAGAGGAGTCATAAATATCACATAACTTATTACGTACATCGGAATTATAGGAAGTTGCTGAATAAAAATCGAAAATTTCAATCTATTCATTACCAGAAATCACTTAAGTTTGCATCTACTTCTATCACTACACTCACCGAGTCAAGTAAAAATAGTACATGTTTTCTTTCATCTTCCTCCATATGGGTCATTGACTCTAGAGCCACTAACCACATGACAAGTAATTCTAGTTTATTTACTCACGTTTCGCCTCACCCTTCACTTCACTGCTACTCCTCAGATGGCCAACATCTTGTGTCCTTCTACCATGGACAATCTATCCGACTCCTCCAATCACTTCACCTTGTTGGCGAGTTTACCACAATTCTCTTTAATTTCTATGAGCAAACTCCACTGCATTAACTTAATTGCGGTATCTCATTCTTCCTAATTATTGTTTAATTCAGATCTTTCGACTTAAGCGGATTATCGCAGAGGATCAGTTTGGGGTGGGTCTCCACATCATTGGAAACAAGAGGTGTCAAAGTCTCATGTCTGGCTCCCGGGAGTTGTTACCCCATCTCGAATTACATCGACGCTTAGGTCAACCTTCTCTTCTTATCAAGAAGTTATATCCCCAATTTTCTAAGTATATCCTCATCAACCGTGAGTCAGGTCAATATGTTAAGTTTCATTGTATGCATTCGAGTCCTGCAGTCAATAAACGAAGCCTCATTCCTTTTAAGTTAGTCTATTTAGATGCGTTCGGGGTCTCATTCCAATTATGTCTCTAATCGAATTCTAAGTATTTCGCGCTTTTATTGACGCATTTCTTCATGTCACTTGGCTTTATCTAATGAAAAGTTGTTCTGGGCTTTTTTCTCATTTTAGTGCCTTTCGAGTTGAAATTCAAACACAATTTCATGTCTCTGTTCAAACATTGAGAAGTGATAATGCCAAAGAGTGTTTGTCAAAACCTTTTTAGTCTTTCATGTTACAACATGAGATTCTCCATCAGACCACGTGTGTTGATACACCCTCTTAGAATGGGGTAGCTGAGAGAAAGAATAGACATCTTCGAGACTATCTGAATCTTCTTTGCTCCAAATGAATGTCCCTAAACATTTTCAGCCGATGCGCCTCCACAACTTGTTTTTTTATTGTCAGGATGCCCCTTGTTAGTTCTTAATCATACTTACCACCATTTGTTTCCAAATAATTCATTGTTCCCTATTGGATTCCAAGGCTCGATGCACATGTTTAGTTTCAAGATGTCCGTCCTCAAGTCTCTAAACTTGATCCAAATCCTTAAAGTATATCTCAGGCTATTTCGTTCAAAATGGGCATAGGGTGTTATTGTCTCACCTTCGACGCTACTTTGTGGCTCACTCGACAGCCATTTCTCTTTAAGGCTACCCCGTTTTCCCTTTCTTCACCTGTTTCTAGTCAGGGGGAAGATGATGATTTATTAGTGTACACTATTGCCTCACCGACTCCACCGGCTCCCACTCTAGCTTTTGTTCCTGTTAAACCTCTCATTACCGTATATTCTCTACAGCCGAATCCTCCGCTTCGAGTCCAAAATCAATGCTGGCCATCGTATCCAATCCGGTAATGAAGATCTTCCGATTGCTCTCCGTAAAGGTAAATGTCAATGTGCTCACCAAATCTCTTAGTTTGTTTCCTATAACCATTTTTCGTCTTCCCTAGTTCTCTATTGCACTTGATTTCTATTACTTTTCTAAACAATCGTCTCTGTGAGGCTTTTATCTCACTGTCAGTATAGTGCTATGATGAAATTTAGGCTTGGGGCGATAATGGTATGGGACTCGTGCCTTTACCTATTGGTTAAGGTCATTGGTCAAGCCGTGGGTATTTGCCATAAAATTTAATCCTGATGGGTCTGTTGCTAGATTGAAGGTCCGTCTTGTTACTAAGGGCTATGCTCAGACTTATGGCGTTGATTATTCTAATACTTTTTTTCCCAGAATAAGTCGACATATGTCTGCTCAGCACTTTCACGCTTCTTATGATCGGGACTTGTATTAGCTACATGAAGAACGCCTTTCTACATGGAGATCTTCAAGAAAGGTTTACATTGAGCAACCTCCCGGTTTGTTACTAAGGGAGATAGTGGAAGGTGTTGTCTTCTTAAATCTTTGTATGGTTTGGAAACAGCCCTTGTCATTTTTCAAAATTCACTGCTGAAGTACACATTCGGGCATGAAAAGAGAAACTCGACCACTGGTTTCATACGACCGCTTTTGTATTAATTTACCCGGTAGTGTATGGGATGATATTGTCATCAATCGACACTCCAAAGGTATATTATCTCTAAACTTTCTTCATAGTCGGCCTACACAAAGGATTTAGGAATGTTGAAGTATTTCTTAGGTGTTGAAGTCATGACAAGTAAGTAGGGAATTATGTTATCTCAATGGAAATATGTGCTCGATTTATTATCTAAGACAGGGAAGTTGGGTGCCAAACCGTGTAGTACTCCTATGACTCCTAATGTAGATCACTAAGGAAGGAGACCTATTTGAAGACCTTGAGAGATACGTATGACTGTTTGGAACATCATCTTACAAGAACTCGCCAGATATCGCTTATTCCAGTAAGTGTTGTTGATTATATGTCATCTCCTACGCTACCATCTGGAAAACATATGAACTTGGCGCGGCTTGAAAGAAGCTCCCGGACGTGGAATATTGTGATATTAAGGGCATACCAATTGGAGCGTTTTCTAATGCAATGGTAGATCAAGTAAAGACAAGACCCACCTTGCATATCGTGTTCTTTCGAGAACCATCCACGCAGCGAGCAGAGGCGTGTTGCCCGCAGCGCCTAGCCGCGAGCCGAGATGTAGCTAGCGTACATCATAGATCATGTGGATACATCACTATCATGGACGTGGGTATGAAACTTCAATACCGAAGAAAGCTGTGTGATAACCAAGTCATGCATATAAATTCTAACCCAAGATTTCATGAACGACCAAACACATCGAGATAGATTGTCATTTTCATCTACGCATCCACTGGGTCAGATTCTACAAGATACGTGAAGACTGGAAAACAATTAGAGATATTTTCACAAAACTCGATGGGATCAAGTTAGTTATCTTTATGACAAGTCGCGCACGATCATCTATTCTCCAACTCGTAGGGGGAGTGTTATAGTATCAGAGAATTAGAAACTAGTGTGAATAAGGAAACTTCGTGATTCATGTCGAAAGAAAACTTCATATTCTTTCCTATTTGGTTTGGGATTGTCTTGTATATAAATAGGTGGTTTGAGATCAATGAAAGATACAATCTTTCCCTTCAATTATCTATGATTACAAAGATAAAGTAGGACTATCAAAGGATGATGCACAAAAACAGCATAACCTCAAACAAGAACAACTTAAAGCCTTATATCAACTAAACAAATCATTTTTTCCAATTTTACCACTTAAGCAATCATGGTACTAAACTATATTAGAACATATAAGCTTCTTCAAACTTCAACTCGCATTACTCAAAGTTTAATCTTGCTCTTGCAATGCTTTGAACTTGAACAAAGACAACATCTATTCAGAAAAGTTAATCATCTCAATTATAGAGAAAAATAGTCTAAACCTATCAGTCCCATCTATTCCTCAATGGTGCTACCCCCAGCTTTTCATAAGGGCATACAAAATCCTTCCATGCATTACAACCACTCATGATCCATTTTAATTACCGAATTTTATGGGAGAAATGCTCTTTGACCATTATTCTTCACAAAGCATGCCCAGCTAATATCACCAACTCTCACTAATAACTAATTATAATCATGCGAAATTATTTCATCTAAAAATCTTTGATCATATGAGAAACATCCACTTCAATGTTTCTGAATCGCTACGCATACCTTCTGTTGATCACCGAAAGAAATGTAAAAGAAATTTACATGCAAAAACAAAGTTAATCCTAGAGTGTTTCCCCAAGATAGATCCTTCAATGTGTAAGCGTTGTTTCAATTTGCAATTGATGAATTTCTGTTGATATATATGCATGAGGACATTTTGGGAGAAGATCGATTGCCTTAATGACTTCTTGTATCATCCATTTGCTTTCTAAGCATTGAAAGGGCTCTTCACAGTGCCAGGACAAAAGACACAAGATATCAGGCTGTTCTATCAACTCCTTAAACCTACTTCTCAGGGTTCGTACATAATAAAAGGATTAGAATCAAAGCTCCCAAACAATAAATCCTACTCTCGATCAAGACCACAAGAAGATGTCACCACTTAAGCACACCTCCGATCCCCTTATCATCATGGGATCAGATTTCTCTTTAGGAGTGGCCATGATAACACATAAAAGTATTTCTAAATCCACAAGCTCCCCCAATTCAAATTAGGTTTTTTTCACTCAAAGCATTTATAGGTTCTATGGACTTTATCGTTTTTAGGAGGTTCTTTATGCATTTATATGTTACGCCCAATGTTTTTTTCCTATTTCTTACTTGATCAGCAAATGCAAGTCCTTTCAAATAGTTATATAGAGTGTTTAGATGCAACTAAAAACCAATGTAAAGAGCAACATTATGATAAGAAGCAATGGAACGTCACTTAGGAAACCGAAATCTATCAAGGTTTCGACAACATTCGCTTAACCAAACAAAAGATAGAGATTATTCAATGTAGATTTGGCCTCAACAACCCTACATTAGCTATTTACAATTCATATGAAAGAGAGGGACTACGCCAAGGATTGACCAAGGTAAAGAAAAGTCAATTTTTGCCTAACTATTTGAAAATAAAAGTCAATCTCACCTCTTACAACCAAGGGATTCTTGAAAACTAACCTCATCTCATCATCAAAGCCTCTCATGCTAGGTATAAATCTAGAATGATGCACCTTCTCTTAAATGCTCCTCATAACATTAAAATCCATCCCTCTTCAAACCATTTCAAAAAAGTTGAACCAAAAGCGTTTGTGAAGTGGACAGAAATTTCAAGGATGCATTGCAAATAGTCAAAGTTCAAATAAATTCATTTTTTTTATCAGCTAATCATGAATATTCAATCACATGAACAAACATTTGATTTGCAAGCTAGAATCACAAGTTGATCCACACACAAATGAGTGGATCTCAAGTAGTTGTGGTACTCGACACTTACAGCAAATCTGAGACTTTCTAATTTCTTTCGTGATAACAAAATTGTCCAAGGTCGTGCAATGTGGCCCCACCGATTGATATGTTAAAACTAGATGAGCAACATCATAATTTCAATAATGGTATAACAAAATATAGAAAAGAGAACTATTTAGCTAATGAAGAGTCTAGGTAAGATAAGACACAAATAAATCCATATGTAATTTTTTATTTTAAGACTTACAAACAAGTGAGAAGTGCTCCCAAAATACAAAGGATGATAATAGGAAAAGAAAAAAGGTAAAAAATTGCTACACCAATCAAGATTGAAACGAGAAGATCCACAAAAAATAAAACAGTATACAACTCGATATAAGGGTTATTGATCACAAATGCATGTAGGAGAGAGATCCCTTGTCAAAAGCCCTGCAGCTTGAAAATCATGAGGGGGTTCTATTCACAAATACTAATTTCCATTCACTGAAATAATAACAACAAATTATACACACCTTTGAAAAAATAGGAAAATAGAAATGGGAAAGCAAGTATCTCTACAAATTAGGAACCTAACTCCTATGCTAAAAGCCAATCACACCTATCACTCATATATACTTCCACAATTAGAAAATACATTTTCACGCTCCCCCTCAAGTTGATAAGTGGATGTCATCTATTTCCATGTTGTTAATGACTTTGAAATGCATGCATTAGTCCTACCAACACAAGTGCAAGCTGATTTCTCGTTAGTGTATATGGCATATAGATCAACCCATTGTCCAACTTCTCTTTTGTAAAGTACTTGTCCCTTTCCATGTGTTTGGTACGATCATGTTGCACTAAATTGTAAGCAATCTTATTTGTTGACTTGTCGTCTGTGAAATGAGAGAAGAAAATAATATTTTTCTACTAATTAGTGAGTAGAATTACATGTTGCAGAGACACCTATATATATACAAAATAATGGAACAAAAAGGAACCAAATAAAGTAAAAAGAATGTATTAAAAATGAAGAGGATAATGTACACAAAAGGTAGGAGATAAATCAAAGAATACTGAGAATGATCCATGATTCTCACACTCCTCAAGATGTAGCATATAGGTCATATGCACCGTTATTATAAAGATGTACTTTAATCTCTATCCGATGTCGACTTAATACACTTTAGGTGTTCCACGATGGAGTTGATGTGATCGGATTGAGGGCTGTCGGAGAAGAGAAGGGTCATTGAAAAAGATCTGATGGAGAAGGCCGAAGAAGATCCACCGGAGAAGATCCGACAGAGAAGATCCGTCTAAGAAGATCCGACTGAGAAGATCCGGTTGAGAAGATCCGATTGAGAAGATCTAGTTGAGAAGATCCGTCAGAGAAAATCCGTTGGAGAAGATGGCTCACTCCAAAACCAACCATGGCTTTGATACCATATGAAATGAGAGAAGAAAATAATATTTTTCTTTATTGAATTAGTGAGTGAAGTACATATTATAGAGATACCTATACATATACAAAATAACGGAAGGAGATAAACCAAGAATATCTAGGGAATATTCTTTGATTCTCAACATTGTCAAAGTAGAGTCTTATTAGTTGCTCCCATTTAATCTCAAGTTTTCCAATTATCCAATCCACAAACCACCAATACCATTGCTTTGGATTCAGCCTATACACTCAATCTTGCAACCACATTTTTTTTCTTGCTTATCCAACTTATAAGATTATCCCCTAAGAAATGTGCATAAACCCAAGGTGAACCTTTATGCACTGCTGAACCTACATCGTCTACATATCAATCAGCCTCTAAAGACATTGTTTCTGCTTTTCCAAACAAGATTCTATAAGCCTTTAAGGACACTTGTTCTTCTTTTATGAACAAGATTCATTTACCTTGTGTCCTCTTAAGGTATTGTAGGATTCGAACCCACCTCTAGAGGAAAAACTTCCATATTAAGTTATGCAAGTGAAAGACAAATTTATCTTCCAACAAGCCTTTGATATGATCCCCACACCGCGCAGTTGTTTTTAAATTTTCAAGTCATGATTTGTCAAATAACTTTATAATGGAGTTTCCCAATTTCTTTCACAAGTCTAGACATACTTCAAGAATAAAAATTTTGTCGAGAATTAAAGAACTCCAATACCAAGGAAACACTTCAACATGCCTAACTCTTTTATTTCAAACTCTCTAATTAAACATTTCCTTAATTCTTCCCATTCTTTCAAATCATCATAAGTGACTACTACATCATCCACATACACTAGTAACAAGATTACTCTTAAATTTTAGTGCTTTAAAAATAAAGTATAATCACCTTGACTTTGTATATATCTCATAAAAATCATACTTTTTCAAACCTTCCAAACCATGCCCTCAGAGATTTGTTTAACCTATATAGCACCCTTTTTTTAATTTGCACAACTTTCTTCTCTAAGCTTGTGCCAAAATCTTAAGGAATTTCCATATTAATCTCCTCTTCAAGGTAGTTGTGTAGGAAAGCATTTTTCACATCAAATTATTGCAAGCTCCATCCAAAATTAGATATCAAAGATAAAAGTATCCTTAATCTGTTCATCTTAGCCACCAGATTAAATGTCTCTAGGTAATAACACTATACATTTGAGTATATCCCCTATTCACCAATTGTATTTTATACCTCTCCATAGTCCCATCAGCTATATACTTCACTATAAACAACTATCTACACCCTACTTTTTTTTATAGGTAAATGTTTTTTTTTTGTCCACATTGGGACTCAAACTCTAAACTCCGCCATACCCCATCCCTTTTTATTGAGCTTGAGGGTACTTCAAGGGACAACCATCTACACCCTACTTGACCCTTACATTTTGGTAATTCTACTAACTCTCAAGCTTTTGCTTCTTTTTTTTTTTTTTTGGTGCCAAAGCCTCCATTTCTGCTTCCATAGCAGTCCTCCACCCCTTATGTTTTAACTTCAAATGCTATTTTAGGAACAGTGATGATGTTAAAGTGATTCAGAACAAACCTATGTTCTTCAAGAAAGATTCTGATCTAGTGGCCGGTGAATCATTGATCAAAGAGAAGATTTTAGAGAGATTCTTCATCGATCTAGTGGCCAGTGAATCGCTGATCAAAAGAAATGAAGACTGAACCCCGTAAAATCCAAGATTTTGGATAAAGGGTAAATAGTACTCTACCGAAAATCGAATTTTTTCTAGATTCGATGACTAAACGACTCTCCGCTGAGAAACCATCTCACAAATTTAGCTACCACGCCGAATTTCGTCAGATTCCAAGGTGGTCGATTTCACGTTTTTTCGAGGCGTAGGGTGCCGACGACACATGGCAAGGTCAGATGTCACATGGCACCATACGAGTGACACTGGCATTGAAAGAATGGCTCACAATTAGCCATGTGGAATCGATCCCATGGCTCACATCGAAATGCCAGAGCGATGATGTCATAAAAAGGATTTAAGAAATAAGGAAATAAGGATGGAAAAGGATAGCCACACCTGCCTGATAAATGGGGGAGGAATTTCTCCTGATCGGGAATGAGTGGTCAAGCCCAAAAAGGAGAGAAAATGACCAAAGGAGAAGAGAAAATGAGGAGAAAATGAAAGGAAAATGAGATGAGAAAAGAGAAAAAGAATAGAAAAGCAAAAAGGAAAGAAAGGAAAGGAAAGAGGAACAAAAGGGAAACTGGCTCAGAGAAAAAAAAGGCAGAGGAAAAGAGAAAGAAGGATTTTTCCGCTTCATACCGACGTCGGCATCAAGACCAAAGCCGTGCACGCAAGGATCTACGTGTGGACTAAAATTCCGAGCTTCGACAACCTGAAGATGCAGTGACATTTTCCCACTTAAGTACTTCTAGCCTAAAGGCTTTATACCTATAGGGGTTGTTTATGGAGGCCACGTAAATTAGTTCCAAGCTTTGGAATTAGCGTATGGATTTCACGACGGGTTTGACACAAATACCGACCGTGGGAGTTAGGGCCTGAAGTAGAAACTAAAGCCAGTGTCATGGTTGTTTGATGACGACAAGGACGTAACCAAAATTGCTCACGCCACAGTGGGCCGTGGAGGTACTTCATGAATGGTCCCAAGTCGGGTGACCCAAATTAGAGTTAGTGCTTGTCAATAACACGCACACAATGGAACGCGATATCGATGCATACCATTTGATGTATTAACAGGTTTGCATGGAGGTAGACATATGTAAAAATTTATAATTGTCCATGGTGTGAATGTTTCATGTAGTGCTCATTTATGCATGTAACATGAAGAAAATGCATTGGCATCATGCATTACATATGCATGGTCACATCGCGTCAGTCGAAAGGGTGCAGGCGTTGCCGATCGACCAGACAGGAATGGGTCGTGAACGGAAAAATGGGACAAAGTCCAAGGTAGATTCACGAGTGTGTAAATTATCAAAAAATGATAAATTACATGTTTGGCTGAGCAAGTCAGTTAGATCCCTCCTGTGGTGAAAGTCCCAAATGTTGTCTACTTGCTAGACATGAATCCCGGGCGATGTAAGTTCATGAAAATGTTGAAAAGGCGTATAAGGCCCTCATGATGTAAACCCTGAATCCGTGGCCCACAAAAGAAAGAAGGAAAAAGAATTTGATAACAAAATCGAGGGTTTCCAATGGTTTAGTCATGGTGGTGACTGCTTCCGACCACACTTGGCATTCCGTGTGTGAGGGAGTCGTGTCAATTCTCGTCAGTGCATGAAGGGTTGCATTCATGCATGATATGTATATTTCATATAATAAGAAATAATTGTACTAATAATGTGATTTGATTGTTTATATATGTCATCGCATACGCATTTTAAAAGTGAAAGAACTCATAGGAAAACTTTCTACTCGGGCTTTGCCTCACCTCTGTCGTGGGACCCTTTCGCACAGAGACTATCCAGAAGACAAGACTTCGCAGGTAGTTTTGAGAAGAAAGTTTAAATGTATTTTCAAAGAAATATTCAGAATATGTATAAATCTTTTTCAGAGAACAAGCATGGAAACTATGAGAATATAGTCGATTATTTTTACGAGTATGGATGTGTGGCCCCATGTGGCTATTTTACTATGTGTGTCTCCAGAACACCTGAGACGCATAGATTCAAAGAAGTTGATCTGGTAGTCAACCCGACACCTGCCAGCGTCACAAATTAAGATCAAAGCTGCGTAAATACCACTTGAAGTCTTCAATGGGTGTGAGATACCTAGATTTGTGGGCACTGGATAGATCATACATCAAGCAGGTGCATTTTGGTGAATTAAATGTGATGTGTGTGATGGGTGTATACATTGTTGTATAATCAGGTGAATTCAGAGTGTTTCGTGAATAGCATAGAGGAAGGTTGAACACTAGGGTAGAAATCCATAACCTTAGGTGTTCGAGGTTCTCGGGGCGCATCGGTCCAGAATAAAGGAAAAAATTTTCTCGACAAGGTTCATTAACATGAACAGATTGGTTTTGTGGAATTCGAAAATTATTCCACAGACAAGGGAAAGAATTGTAATTAAATTCTAGAAATTTAGCGGGTAAAGAGCGTTGTTCAAGCTATCAAGATCTTTGTGAGTAAAGCAGGAAGGCTAATAGAGGAATTAAAAAAAATTTTTTTTTTTTTTTTTGTGTAAAGGTGTAGTCGGAATGCATACTCGCCAATTTCTGAAGATCAGGTCGCGACCTAAGCTTTTGAGGTCGTGACATGCGTGAGGTCGAGGGTGAAAAGCCTCGAGAGGCCTCGGGTCGCGACCGAAATTTTCGCCTCACCTGGCCGAAATGGGTAGGATTCGACCAGTTACACCGTAAAAGAGAGGTCGCTGTGGGTTAGGATCTACGAGGTCGCATGGATTCGAGGTCGCGACCGCTCGTTTGGGACGTGAGGTCGCGACCAGAAGTGGCGCGACTGCTCGGTCATAGCAGGGTCTCAGCCGACGACTCAGATTTCGCGCTTGATATGAGGTCACGATATCATTTTCAGGTCGCCGGCTACGGGGTGGTAGTGTGGGAGGTCGCGACTGGTTGGGCGTCACACCGAAATCCCACTTTGGCAAGAACGAGGTCGCGACATGAAATACGTCGCCGGCATGTGTTACCCCGTGGAGGGTCGCACCGTTTAGTGCTGCAACCTAGCTCGGGCCGCAGAAACGCTGTCGCGAATTTCGCTAGAGGTCGCGACCGGAGTGAAAGCCGAGTGGTGTCGCGCGACAATCGATTCGATGTCGCGACATGGTTCTCGTCTCGGCCATAGAGTTTGCGTCGCACCGCGGCTTTCGTCGCGATCAGGCTGCGGAGGAATAGGCCGGTCGCGACTACCGCTGAAATTCGTGTCACGACCGGGCTTGGGTCTCGGCCGGGCAAGACGCGATGCGGGCGCACGCACTGCTATTACGCGCAGCGCAGCCAGCCGCCACGACTGGCACCGGCGCCGCAGTGCGCGCTGGCGACCAAGCTCAGGCGCGATCGCACCCAACCTACTTCTAATTCGCCATCGCTGGGGACAATCGCTCGCGGACACTCTTGGCGAACACCGCTCACGCGGTAAAAAAAGTACAAAAATTTTAAAAATTTTCTCAGGTATGATTTAATATATAAATGTCTATATCATGTTGTATTATAAATGTACTGACATGGTGTGTGAGCAATTTTCTGTGTGAATAGTGTCCTGGTCGCATTTACACCCTCGGCATACGGGCCATTAATGTCAGATGTTCTTTTTTTTATCGTGATTTCGTGTTTCAAATTAAGGTGGAAGGACATATACACCTGACCGATGTATATGGGAATTAAGTGATCAGTGATCGTTGCTTTATTAGGAAATTATATGCATGGTCTAACGCTGTGATAGGAAATAGTGAATGCTAAGGTTGTGAACTATAACCTTAGGAACTGATAAGGAAACGAACATGAAAGTTTTGAATTTTATTTATGAGTGGTCGGGTAATTAGCACCGCTTTAGAAATGAACTGTCAATTTGACAGCTTGTCAAGTCTATTAGTAATCGTACGTACTGGGTTAGTTAGACTGAATGAAAAATTTACTGCTGTTAATGATTACGTGTGGGGATGGCTAGTAAGAGGACGAGACGAGGACGCCCACTGAGCACCGGTCACCACCGACATTCAATCTGGGCCACCAGATTCGATCGCGATGCTCACGAGGTCGAGGTGGCCAATGGCCGCCATCGCACGTGCCAACGAGCGGGTGTAGTCGAAGGTCCAGTGCAACTCCAGAGGTTTGTACCACCATCCTCCCACATTCATAAAGGGGAGGAGATCCGACGGAAGTGACCATTGGTTTATGCAGACGAGAATGTACCGAGGCTACTTGAGATCACCTCCGATACGACCAGATCGTGTTAATGCATTCACTGTAGTGGCGAGGCCCGGCATGGTGGAGACGGGCAGACTCCCTGTGAGACTCAGAGGTTATGACATGCGGGCAAGAGTTTCAGATTGTCATGTAAAGACTTTCCAGAGACTTCGAGACATGCCAAAGCCTCGGTTCCTGTAGAGTCGGAAGGTGGAGCGATGACAAGCATGGACTACGTGATAGATTCACGAGTTGGGCCGATTCGTCGATTTTATCACGCGGGCCACGTAGACATGGCCAAAGTCAGAGGTTCGAGAATGACTAAAAGTTGTCCATTCAAGCCAGATTCAGGATTCCTCCGCCTACAAGATATGGATTCCATGTGGTCGACTACCAACCATGAGAGAGATACGAGGATGCTCTAACACCGACGCCGAGTGTTAGTGGTAAGAGGAAGGACAAACGCCTCTTCCCGGTTTCAGAAAGAGGCAGAGTCTCTAGTTCACGAGCACCCCAGATACAGGGCCAGCCAGGGCCGATGACATGCTTTTATCACATCACCCGGGCATATGAAGAGGGATTTGTCTACTCTGAGGCGTGGATCCTGGGTGGTTTCTGAGCCTGGCAAGTGTGTCCACATCGGACAGTACGACCGTGTCGTTCTTCTCACCTGGGCAGGGTCAAAGGAACGCTTCGTCAGCGGAAAGACGTAAGGGCCTTCCTAAGAAGCATGCATGTACGAGGGGGCCAGGCATGGGTCGAGGTCAGTACGTACCACAGCCAGACTCTGGGGACCCAGGGCGTGCTCACGCTATGGCAACAGAGGTCGAGCAGACGCCTAGATGTGCATGTTCTATTCTCAGATGTGTTGATAGTACTATGTTTATTATTACGCATCTCGTGTGGTAGGTCTGGGTTTGAGGTCGAGGCCTCCGAAGAGCCGTTTGGAAATTCTCCCTAGCATTAAAGGAGCTCTGACATGTAGAGACCTGTGGAGGCGTAGATCTCAAGGAGTGTCCTCATGGTTGGGAAGATGTGCATGTGATCGCATGTAAAGGTAAAGACTCGGACGAAATTTCTGTGCAGAGGAATGTGAAACCTTGGTAATCCAAGATTTCGATAAAGGGTAAAATAGTAATTTCGACAGAAAATCCGAAATTTTTCTAGATTCTGATGACGAAACGAACTTCCTCGCTGAAACCATCTTCGAAATTTAGCTACCACGTCGACTTCGCTGATTCCTGGCGCTGAACGGGATTTCACGCTGAGACGCCAAGGCCGAATGACACATGGCAAGGTCAGATGTCACGGCACCATACGAGAGTGACACTGATTGAAAGAATGGCTCACAATTAACCTACGTAGCGTAATGAACCCATGGCTCACATTGAGCCATGTAGTGATGATGTCATAAAAAGGATTTAAGAAATAAGGGAATAAGGATGGAAAAGTGATGTTCACACCTCGCTCGAGGAAATGGGAGGCGAAATTTCTCCTTCGACCGAATTTATCACGTTTCCAAAGCGAGAGAAAATGACCAAAGGGAGGTTATAAATGGCGAGTAAAACGAAGGAAAATGAGATGAGAAAAGAGAAAAGCAATAGAAAAGCAAAAAGGAAGAAAGGAAAGGAAAAGAGGAACAAAAGTGGAAAACAAGCCAGAGAAAAAGGAGGAAAAAAGAAATGAAGGATTTTTCCGGCCGCTGCCGACGCTCGACAATTCAGGACTAAAGTCAGCACGCATGGGATCTACGTGTGGGATTACCAAAAGTCGAGTTTCAATAAACTGCAAGTTATGTGGATATTTTCCTACTTGCCACTTTGTAGCCTAAAGGCTTATACTATAGGGTCATGGAGGCCACGTAAATTAGTTCCAAGCTTTGGAATTAAAGGGTATGGATTTCTACGACCTGCTTCACACAGCCACCGACTACGGGAGTTAGGGTTTGGGAAGTAGAAACTAAAGTTTCTAGGTGTCATGGTTGTTCATGTGATGACAAGGATCGGAACCAAAATGGTTCAGTGTTTCGTGAAGGGGCCAGAGGTACCCCATTGAACGTCCCAAGTCAGACCCAAACAGGTGTTAGTGCTTGTCAATAACATGCAAGCAGGAAATGTGATATTAATGCATGCTATTTTGATGTATTAACATGGTTTGTATGGAGGTAGAATATATGTAAAAATTATAATTGTCCATCAGGTGTAAATGTTTCATGTAGTGCTCATTGGCGCATGTAATACGAGGAAAATGCATCGCACTGGCGTATTACATATGCACTACACATCGAGTCGTCGAGTGTGGGTGCAGGCAAGGTTTATTCAATGCAGACGTGAATGGGTCGTGAACTTCTGGGGAAAATGGATAAAGTCCAAAGGTAGATTCACGAGTGTGTAAATGATCAAATGATAAATTATGCGTTTCGGGGCGAGCGTCGTAGATCCCCCCGTGGTGAAAGTCTCAAATGTTATTCACTAGACATGAATCCTGGGGCCGATAGTTCGTGAAATGTTGAAAAGGCGTGGCGGCGCTCCATGTAAAAACCTGAATCCGTGGGCCCACAAAAAGAAAGGAATAAAAGCACTTGATAAATAAAATCGAGGGTCTCCAATGGTTTAGCGCGAGACCGGTTTTATTCACCTGGCATTCCAGTGAGGAGTTGGTCGATCGGGTCGAGTACGAGGGCTGCATCTCATGATTATATGTACATTTCATAATAGTAAATAATTGTATGGAATGTGATTGATTGTTTATATATGTCATTGCATATGCATTTTAGGTGGGAGTAACCCTTGTAGGAAAACTTTCTACTGGGCTTTGCTCACCCCGTCGCGGGACCCCCTTTCGTGTAATGTAGACTATCCAGAGACAGACTCGCAAAAGTATAGAAAGCCAATCGTATTGAAAATATTTGTAAATATGTATATATTCAGAACGTTAATGGAAACTATGAGAATATAGTTGATTATTATTTTTACGAGTATGGATGTGTGGGCCCCATGTGGCTATTTTACTATATGTGTCTCAACACGAGACGATAGATTTTCCACAGTCGACGGTAGTCAACTGACACCCCGGTTTGAGCGCTACGTATAAATGGCAGTTTAATGATTCGTGATCCACCGATGTAGTGGTCGCAACCCGCTTTTTTCTTCTTCCAATAAAAGTTAAGAAAACCCAGCTCGATGGAATCAACAAGATTTGGAGAACGAATAGAAAGGTCAGCGAGCTTCGACCAATCCCAGAATTCCAATGGTAGAAAGGTTTCATTCATAAAGCAGATGGCCTTCTCGGGAATAGTGATAACTTCCGTTGGAATAACTAGTGATTATTTGCCCAGGAGCTCTTAGATAGAATACTGCTATAGAATTTGAAGAAGCTGTGGCACTTTATCAAATGGCTTCCTACTGAGAAGGCGTAAACACGCTTGGGACAAGAAATGAGATATTGGATATAAAGGGCACCCATGGATGCATATTCTTGTGCGTTCCCTAAAAGCAATAGGGAGATCTTCATTATTAAAACATTTTTATTTTGATCAATTGACAAAGTCTCTTAATTGGTTGTAGAAGGAATACCTACATAGGTTTTAAGGACCCGCCCTGTTCACTTTTCTAACTAAAACTATAGTGTGTGTATATATATATATATATATAAACTACTAATCATATCTAGGAAACAATCAAAAAGTGGTTGAGGCCAGCATTATAAAAAGGAAGAGCCTACTTACAAAATGGTTTTGAGAAGAAATATACCACATTATAATCAAAAACTTAATCATAAATCAAAGAAGTGCTTTTTTCCTAGATTTTTGCCAATTTTACTAAAGATATCTTGGCTCCAACGATGTTTGGAGTAACTTCATCATAGTCTACATGGATAGTATAGAAATGATAGTTTTCAATAGTCATTAGTAGAATGCTTTCAAGCTAATTTCAACTTGTCAACACCTTTTTCGAAAGAAAAACAGTCCCTACTCCCTACTACAACCATCAAGAATAACAACAATTATCAATACAAAGCCCTTGAAGCCTCACTCAATTAGTAAAGGGATGGGGAGGACTTCCAAGAGCTTCCAGGTTCAAGTTCCTATGGAGAAAAAAGTTTACTTATCAAAAAAAGAATAATAATTACGACAAGAAAACTAGTGATGCCCCAAACCAAAATTCATAGTTTTAAAAGACACAAGGCGCACCTACACAAACGCCTCAGTTTGTGCCTAAGGCGCAAATGCAAGGCGTAAGGCTCCAGGAAGTGAAATGTGACGCGAATGCACATTAATTTATAAAATATGATCAAACACTATTGTTCATAAAAAATTGAACATTCCTAATCATTGAGAATTGTGAGGATATTCTGTGCTATTCTCTCGTTTATTTCCTTCCTTTCTTGCATAATATTTTCCTTCCTTTTTGTAATTTTATTTGTTTCCTTTTATGCCTCCCCGATTTATATAAGTAGGTGATCAGACTATTTTTTCATCAATCAAAGAAAAGCACTCTTTCTTCTCCATTCTCACACATGGTATCAAAGTCTGGAAGGTCTGTCAGGTTTTGCCACTTCCAAATCTGCAAGAACGCTGAAGGGTCGTGATAGCACTCCAAACAACCCACTTTCATTTCTGGAATCCTCCGCCGTCATCATATCACCTCGGCTACCGGAAAAATTTTCCAACGACTTTTCTGACAACACTGTTTCCGGCCAACGACCCCACCTTTAGAATCGCCGCGGGTAGATCTACCCACTAGAGAAAAAATCTCAACATAAGGTAACTCACGTGCCCACACGCACGGGTGTTTTCTTCTCCACTAAGCAGCCACCACAAGCCATGCACGGGTGGCGACGAGGGCGTGAGAGACCCTCCCAGCCACAAACTTCTCCCACTGGGTCGTTCCCTGCACAAAGCTTCTCGTAGCTCCCTGCCTCTTCCATCTAAGCCCCACTTCGTGTTTCGCCCTTTTTTTGCCTCCCAACCCTCTTCTAGACTTTTCCGATGCATGTCTGGCTTTTCCCCAATACTCAACACTTCTGTAGGCTTCTCTCTCACCTTCGCAATGTGTTTAGTCCCGAGCACTTTCGCTTTCTCATAATTCAGCTTGATTTCGTTGTTTTCACTTATATGGTTGCCGCTGGAGTCATCCACACCTCCGGAGTTATTCTTCTTACGCCCAACGAGTATAAGAGTACATTCACCACTTAAAAACTAAATTCAGATCACTCGTCTGGTCACCGTGATGCAATGCTTCTACTTACCTTTACATTCATCCGGTCCACGGATTCTCGATCTCGAGCCTCCGATCACCTTTTTGCAATATGACTTTTTTCTTCCCTTATTTATTACATCACATTTACCCATGATTACTTTAGCTAATGGATCTCAAACCATGGCTAGCGAACTGTCTCGCATGTCCTTCCTTCCGTATTCTTATTTATGTCCTTTATGTTCCTCGATTTGTCCTTTAATCTGATTTCACTGCAGTTTCGACTCGTGACCCAACTGCTGCATATGACGTGAGTTTTAGCATTCTTTCATCTCACCCCTTCATCTTCCACGTCAGATTTCCATGGATACTCCTCCCATTCATAGTCGCCTGGGTCATCCTAATATCCAAGTTTCGTACACGGTTCCTCGTTTTCTAGTTCGGTCTCACCGAGTGTGAGCCGCCCAGTAGTCATACTCTGCTGTCCCATTCCTCAAGCGCTAGATCAACTGCCGACAAAGTCTCTCAGTCATTCCATACTGGAGTGTTTAGTCCTTCGTTGACCGAGTCAACCTTGGGGTTCCAGATTTCGTCACTTTTATAGATGATTACTTCTATCAGATTTCTGTTTATTTTTAATGAAAATCATATTCTCTATTTTCCAAAGTTTCATGCTAGAAGTTGAACTCTCAATTTAATACTTGATTCGTATCACAGCAAGTGATAATGCCATGGAATATCTTTCTGGACCATTCTCCTCCTTTATGTCTCACATGAGATTCTTCATCAGTCCTCTTGTGCTTACACTACTCAACAAAATGGAGGGGTTGAGCGTAAGAACCGTCATTTAGTTGAAACTGTTCGCACTCTTCTACTCCATCATAATGTTTTTGGGGGGATGCTATCTTAGCTGCTTGTTATTTGATTAATCGTATGTCATCATCCGTCTTACATGATAAAATCCCTCATTCCATTCTTTTTCCAAACCAACCTCTCTTCTACCTTCCCCCTCGTGTCTTTGGTTGTGTCTGTTTTATCCATATTCTTACTCCCCTGAGAATGAGCTTTCAACGAAGCCACGAAGTGTGTCTCCTCAGATTATTCAGACTTGACGAGGTTATTGTTGCTACTTTTCACGATACACGTGATGCTATCTCTTATCGATACCACCTTTTTGAAATCTTACATGTTCCCTACCCACCCTCGATTCGATGTCATGCTCTACTGCTTGTGCTATCAGTCTGGATACCTCATTTGTACCTCTGGTTACTCCACCTCGACCATTCTAGGTTTATACTCATGCAGTATACGGCATCAATCCTCAGACTCATCTCTGTAGGCGCCCTCCTTGCAGCCTTGGGTCTTCTTTGTCTCCTACTAATCTTCCCATTTACCATTACGAAAGTGTCGTAACTCCATACTTGTTATAATTTCCTGACTTATCACCGCTTATCTTCACCATATTTTGCTTTTATTTCCACCTTGTCTTCTGTTTCTCTTCCTAAAACTATGCATGAGGAACTCTCGTGAAATTTGAAGCTTGAGACAATGAAGGAAATGGCTACTCTGCATCCCCCTTTAGCATATGGGACCTAGTCACCTTACCTGCTGGTAAGTCTCATGTTGGTTGTCGTTGGGTTTATATTATTAAGATTGGTCCAGATGGCAGAGTGGGCCGTCTTAAGGCTCGTTTAGTTGTCAAGGGGTATACTCAGATATATGGCTCCGACTACTAGACATTTTTTCTCATGTTCACCAGATTGGCTTTCATTGTCTTCTCTTCTCTGGGCTGTATGAGATCTTGGCTATGTTGGACATCGAAGTGCACATTTCTCATAGTGACCTCGGCCAGGGAGGTATATATGGAGCAACCACCTGGATTTGTTACTCAGGGGGAGTCTAGTTTGGTATGCAGTCTACATCGTTCCTAAAGCAGTTTGGTATGACACTTTAGCTATGTGGTAAAAAAGTTCGGTATGACTCGGAGTACATCAGACCACTCTGTCTTGTATCATCATACATCGTCTGGGCAGTGCATCTATCTGATTGTTTATGTGGGCTGACATTGTTACCAACAAGCGTTATTCGGGATGGTATTGAAGCAAATAGCGTCTCTTGTAGGCTTTCGAATAGCGAGGAAACTCAAGTACTTTAAGAGTTGAGACCATCTCGATCTAAGTCTCAGAGTGTAGACCTGTCTCGGAAGGAAGTAAGTCTTGGATATATTGGAGCGATATGTTGGGCGACATGGCTTACCACTGGGCACTCTCTATGGATCCAAATGTCAAGCTTGTACCTAGACAAGAGAAGCCTCTACGAGATCCAGGGAGATATCGCGATTAATTAGGAAAATGAACTACCTCCCGTCATGGCCGGTTTGTTCCTTCCCACATGAATGTAGTTAGTCGATTCTTACGATCACCGTATGATAGTCCACTGGTATGTTGTGATCCATATCCTCAAGTTATATCAAAGGTGCAAGATTGGTGTTATATGAAAACAAAGGTCACACGAGTTATTGGATGTTGTGATGCAAATTAGGCGGGGATCGCGCATGACGGGATACTCCGGCTTCACGATCTTGTGTATTTATTAGAGGCAACTTAATATCCTAGAAGAGTAAAAAATAGGATGTGGTGGCGATCTAGTCTTAGAAGTTGGTATCGGGTTGTAGTACGACTTGCGAACTCAGTATGAACAACGGCTTCTTGGGAGCTAAGAGTTGGGAATGATAGACGAATGACGGCTTGTGTGTGATAACTTGACGGCCCCATGTGATGATTCAACCGATCTTTCATGAAGAAATAAAACATATTAAATTAATTTGTCGGCTATTCGAAGAAAATGCCTCGGGATGCATATTTGCTAGTTTCGTGACTCAGTGTGCATTGTGAACTTGATTTCATTGGAAGCTCTCCGGAGTGTCGAGTTGGTAGCGTTTATGTGAGCAGTCGTATAACATGTGCTCCCGACGGGGGAGTGTTGAGAATCAAAGGATATTCTTAGGATATTCTCTAGCTTATTCCCTTCCTTTCTTGTATAATATTTTCTTTCCTTTTCGTACTTTATTTATTTCCATTAATGTCTCCTTGATGTATATAAGTAGGTAGTACTTGTAATGTCCTTTTCATCAATTCAATAAAGAAAAGCACTATTTTCTTCTCTAATTTCACACTTACATTTGAAAGAGACATTAACTAAAAAGTAAAAAAGAAAATTATATCAATTTCAATATATAATTACTAATTTCAAGAATAAGAGTGCTTAGAAAAGAAAATAAAGTCTACAAGGCGCGCTTCTTCAATAGGCATGTTTTGGAGCGATATTATAACGAGGAGTGGTTGGCAAAACTTTATTTGAACTATCTCAAGAAATTGAAAATAAAGTAATTTAGAAATAAACAAATTGTTAAAGGCATTCATATTAAACTCAAATCCTATAAGCTTGAGCTTTTAAGAGAGTTGGTCGTTTAAGATGGTATCAAAGCCTGGTTTGGCAGGAAGTCATGAGTTCGAGCCACCTCTCTGCAATTTATTCCCCGTTAAGTAAAGAAGGAAAATTCTTATCTCTGTGCTTCGACTTGGTCTGGCTTCACTTCACTTTCATTCCTCTACCACTAACCAAAAGCAAGACCAAGATATCAGACATTCAAATCCTTTCAGTCTTATGGAGACGATTTGAAAAAAAGTATAAATTCTTCATTATACATTATGGACCCATATCATAACTACTATTGTTAAAATGTTGTAACAACCATAATGATGTCAAGCAAAGTGAAAAACTATATATTTGTACACCTTAGTAGAGGACATATGATAAGTCCAGAATAATATATTTTTGTCAATCAACATATAATTCAAAAACTTACAGAGGATATTATTATCTAGATAAATAATTATGTATTTGTGCATGTGTGTGCATGCACGTACGCATACATACACACATGTGCATACACAGGCACCCCTACACACCTACATATGTACATGTACATACCTATACACCTACAAATGTGCAGGTACATGTCCATACATGTAAACTCAACAATAATGTAAAACAGTTAAACGTTAGAAGCCTATTATAGTTTACCGAGATGTTATACCGTATATCTTCGGGTCCAAATGATTCCTCTAGAATGTTGAGGGCCTCCACATACAATGGTTCTGCTTTATCAAATAACTTTTTAACTCTATATAGTTCTGCCTGCAATGTAAAAACAAAAGAAATAATCTCATGAGGATCAAGATGCATTCAAGGAAAAGAAGGAAAGTGGGAAGAGACAAAAAAAAAGGAATATGTTCTGGATTGTCCTACATTTGTAAATCTAGAGCATTAAAAAAAAAAAAATCTACATAGTAAACTTTTATTAACTTGGTGAATATAGTCATATACATTCTTTTAAAAAGAAAAACATACTGCATGTTTAGTTCTTCAGCAGTTCATAAGATTCGCAATACTAATTCCTTTAGTATGGTGTAGGTTAACAAGAAAACAAGATGCATCCCTATAAATAATATGGATCTTTAAGCATGCTACTCAATCATCAAATAGAGTTTTTAAAGCATTAATGTACGATTAGTAAGGATCGTTTTCAAAATAAGACAGCAAAGACAATATACATATCTGAAACCCAGGACAAGGTGTATGTCAGGAGAAAAGACAGGAGTTTGGTCAAAGGTTTTTTTAAGGTCATAGAATCCAGATATTGTGGTGCACTTCAGGGAAACTAGGAGAAAGTCGAATAGAAAAAATTATGGTCAGTGTGGAGATGGAGAGATAGAGACTTGGCAGATCTTCCAGCTTTTGGGGCCTCAAGAGGATTTGTGATCATTTGGGATTCCAACAAGTTTGAGTGCACTAAGAAGGTGTTAAGATCTTTTTCTATTTCAGTAAAGTTAGAGTGATGGAAGAAGTGGCTTTAGCGGTTTAACTTCAGCGTATGGTGCAATTAAACCGCTTCAGAGGCAGTTGATTTGGGCTTCCAAGATCTTTGTGGTCTTTGAGAAGTACGCTGATGTAGGAAAGTTTCAATGTGATAAGGAGGTCTTACGAAGTGCCAGGTGGCTGGGCTTACACCAAACATGAGATGCTTCGATGAGTTGATAAGAGATTTAGAGTTGTTTGATCCCCTCCCTCTTAGAGTTGTTTAACTCCAATTTCTTCAGGCAGCCTTCTCAATATACTGGAAATTCTCCTGAAAAATGCAGACATTGACCCTGACATCCCACTCCAGCCACACTCAATCACTCCTCGAAAGAAGCAATTCCAAGCAAATCTAGGAAAGATATGCATAAAGATTGCTCCCTACACTCTCATCGAGGTAGAGCTTAGAACCGCTACCATGGCCCACAATGACACATTCATAGAAGCCTAAATAAATTTTCACTCGTTTCTGATTGCTTAACAAAGATGGAATCCACAAACCTCTCCAAGTTTTTCCTAAATAACTCTCCTTTGCATATTCTCCTACACCACAAACCTTCAAAGCATCATTCCATGTAAGGCCCTATGCACAACTTAAAATTTCCAACTCCCCACCCATTAGCCTTACATAGCAAAAACAATGAAAAAGGCAAACACACAAAAAGAAAAATAAAACAAAACTGAAAATTTTTCTCAATCTTAATCCTCCCTCACCATGCATTACAATAAATCATTAGACATTCTTAAATATTTTGATTATCTTTTAAATTCTAATGGGTTATTATCAACCAATTTATAACCCAACTATTGAGTTAAGGGACACCATAGCTACATCCAAATTAGCATGATCCTCGCCACCTTCATTGTCGTTCTATGGCATAACCACATCTTCTTCACAATCATCCTCATCTCCCACTATCAACACCAGAAGCCTCCTGTCTTTGCAACGATGTCCCGTAGAAAATTTCTCATCAAAACAAAAACAGACCCTTAGCCCGTTTCACTGCTGTGAAATGAGAGATGAAAAGAATGTTTTTCTTTATTAAATGAGTTAGTGAGTATTACATAGTATAGAAACACCTATATATATATATATATACAAAAGAATGGAACAAAAAAGAAACAAAATAAAAATAAAAGGAAAATAAAGTCTGAGAGAGAGATGACAGGAGAATCTTATGATTCTCGACACTCCCTCTCAGATGGAGCATGGGTCCATATGTACAAGATTTGTTGCATGTGTATATAGGAGAAGGTCCATCGAGAGAGGTTATAAGAAGGGTCCATCGGAGAGTACATTGAGGGTCACTTAGGAGAGGGTCAGTTGCGATGGAGTCAACTCAGAGAGGGTTCATCGGAGAAGGTCTAACGAAGAAGGTCCAACGAGAGAAGGTCAGCGAAGTGAAGCGGAGTCAGGCGGAGAAGGTCCGATGGAGAAGATCCAACGGTGAAGGTCCACTGGAAAGATCTTCTTGAAAGAAAGGTGTAACGAGAAGGTCAGTAATCTAAAGATGAAGATTAAAGTGGAGAAAGATGGCGGAGAAGTTCTACTCTTCAAGAAGATCAAATGGGTGAGATCTGAAAAGTCAAAACGGAGAAAGGTCATGAAGAAAGGTTCTGTGGAGAAGATCGCGGTAAAGTTCAGCCAGGAAGATCCGAAGGTGAAGAAGGTCAACGAGGTCAGCGGAGGGTAGTGAGCGTTGCGGAGAAAGGTCGGCCAAAAAAGTACACTAAGAGAAGGTCCGTCGGAGGAAGGTCCAGTGAAAAGTAAAGATGAAGGGTAAGTGGAGGAGGTCTATGAAGGTCGTCGAGGAGTTCGTGGAGAAGGTCTAACGGTTTCAAAATTCGGAAATGAAAAAGATACGGAGAAGGTCTCACGGAAGATCCGAAACTGATGAGGTCCGGTGGAAAAGATCGAGGAGAAGGTGCTGACGAAAGTCAGTGGAAAGTCCGGCGATGAAGGTTAAAGCGTTGAAAGTCCGCGGAAAAACCATGAAGTCCGACGGAAAGGCGTGGGAGGAAGGTCGTCGAAAAGGTCGAAGAAGAGATTAAAAGCCCGGAGAAAGGTCAAAAGCGAAGGAGGTCAAATGAAGATGCAATAAAGAAGTCAGCGGAAGAAGGCATTGGAAGAAGATCCACGAAAGAAGGTCGAGTAAGAAAGAAGATCCGCTGAAGAAGGTCCGTCAGAGAAGATCCGACGGAGAAGATCCGAAGAAGAAGGTCAGACAGAGAAGGTCAGACGAAGAAGATGGCTACCAGAAAAGATGGCTTCCGGAAGAGAGGGCCGACTCCAGAACCAACTATGGTTCTAATACGTTGTGAAATGAGATAAGAAAAGAATGTTTTTCTTTATTGAATGAGTGGTGTACATGATATAAGAACACTATATATATACAAGAATCAGACCAAAAACCATTAAAATACCAAAGGAAAGGAGAAAATAATATACGAGAAAGGAAGGAGATAAACTGAGAATATCGCATGATTTTGACTTTCACCTCCAGTGTGGCATATAGATTAAAGTACTCTCCCAAAACATTATATATGTAACGGAGAAAGGTCCTCGAGAGGGTTAACTAGAGAGGTTCGCGAAAGGAGGATATACGAGGAGATGGGTCACAGGAGAGGGTCATGCGGGTCACGAGTGCATTGGAGGGTGCAGTCGGAGAGAGGTCAGTGGGAGAAGGCTACAAACCGGAGAAAATCGGATGGAGAAAGCGACGGAGAAGGTTCGGCGAGGAGAGGTCAATGAGAGAAAATCTAAGCGATAAAGGTCGAGCTGAAAGATATCTTCGGAGAAGATTGACTGAAAAGGCCCGGCGGGAGAGGAATTCAGCGGAAAATCCGAAGGAGGGAGGTCGACGGAGAAGATCCGGCGAAGAGGCCGTCGGGAGAAGGCCCACGGGAGAAGGTCCATCGGAAGATGCGCGATCCCTCGGAGGAAGGTTCGGCGGGGAGGGTCACGACAGGAGGTTCGACGAGAGGAGATCGATGAAGTAGATGACTCTTAGAAAAGGGTGCTTCGCTCGGGAACCAGTTGCTTAAACAAGATGTGAAGTATGCGAAATAGAAGAAAATAATGTTTTCTTTATTGAATGAGTGAGTGAAAGTATATTGTATAAAGACACCTATATATCTATAAAAGAATGGAACAAAAACAAAATAAAAATACAAGAATGAAGGAAAATAAATATTTAAGAAGAAAGAAGAATAAATGGGAATATCTATGATTTCCAACAGCTTGCAATATATCTGTATAACTTTTGATCGGTTACATCACAATCTATTGTCTTGACTGGTTGCTTACCACAGCATCCTTTTCCTAAAGTTGCATGGCAGGTCCTCCTTACTGAAGTAGTAAGTCTCCTGGAACTAGTATGCCCTTGGCTACTCTGGAATTGTCATTCCAAAGCCTTCATCCACCCGATGTGCGACTCCATACTCACAAGATTCACTAAAACCATGATAATCTAACTCACCTTGAACTCATGGTTTTGTCGCTTAGAAGTTCCTCACATTGTGGTTTAGAAATGTGATCAATATTTTATAATGGCTCAGTTGCTGGACACTCTAACACTATTCCGTCTTGTTGTGAAAGTTTGAGAAGCGCATAATAATAAGTCACCCCTTTGGTTAGGCGGAAATCACAACACATCGATCTTCACAAAACCTATCATCCTATGGGTTTTCAACACTTACTGCTTGAAACCACACTTATGCCTTTCCTTCTAAGCAAAGAGTTGTCGCCTGTAATTTTTTCATTCATTAAGCATGTTGGGTGCAAAATATCTCTCCACTGGTATACCCACACGACAACCTTCCCTTCAAAGTAGGCATTTATTTGAACTAGGAATCTGCAAAAGTGACATTTCCACTACCTCTACATTGGTAATAAGATGCCTCAACAGCAAAATCGTCATACCCCATCCATCTATCAAACTCATCCTATCTCCCTGCTTTCGAATTCAAAGCCTCCATACTCCTCGAATCCGACCCCCCTTTAATCACGTTTCATGGGTTGTTTGTTGAATCCCCACATTCGGCTATTCCCCGCATCGTTCGATTGTTGGAAACCACCTCCATCTTCTTCCTCCCGGTGTGCAGATTTGAGCATTAGGGTTGTAGAGCGAGACCTTCTACGGCGTGCGCATGGCCTTCTTGCTATAGTGGATCATGTGATCTAAAATCCCTGTGGCATCAATCATTCCATCGTCGTCTTCCCCTCCTGGAGCCACCACAAATCGCACGAGGCCATCATGTGATTGGTTGGAGTGTCAGTCGCACCGCCTTTGCAACCTCGAGGGTCGCCAGTATCAACTCGATCACGAGGCCCGGTGGTTGTCACCACCTTTCTCCTTGATGCGTCAAAGACTGCATGCGATCGAATGCCTTCGTAATCAGATCTCTCTTCTTTCCTTTTTATTTCAGTTAAATCACTACACAAAGTTGTGATTTTTGGCCATCATATTTTGGTGGAGAGTGTTTGTTTGCAAATGTGATTCTCATTCATCATTGCTATATTGAAGTTCAATTATCTTTGACTAATTCGATCTAGTTATACTTTTTTCTATCAGTGCGATTTGTTGCTCTAATACCCAGTTTATTGAGCCCTATTTTAGTTTGAATTTAGGGCTCAATTGAATGATAGAAGGGAAAAATTTTATTGATGAATTGCGTAAAAATAACGAATAACTCTCTTCTTCAGAAAATGGGTCCTCTCTCAAGCGTTTACTCTCGCTCCCAATATTTCTATTCCCGTAAATAAGCTACTATCTTTATTTATATTGATTGCCCTTTAATGTATTAAATACCCCTAATGTCAATGAATAATCTATAATTCGCATAATCCCCAAAGTTGATTAATTGTCTCTCTCGCTCACGCATACTTGTGTTATTGTGGGTCTAACAATTTACCCAACCAAAAGAATTAGTGGTGCGCATAGCTTAAAGCTGCAATTCAATCAGTCATTCACTAGTCAGAAGAAATGGATTTGCCTGTTTGACTCTAACAAATAATAATTATTCTTTAAACATCAACTAAAACTAACCCATAGAGAATATGTATGTAAAATAATAATAAGCAAGAAGAAGAAAAAACTTGAGAGAGAGAGGAGAGAGAAATGTAGGCAATCATTATTTTAAAACACAACTCAACTGCAATTTTTATTTGTCATTCATCAATCAGAAGAGGTGGTCACACCCTGTTTTGTAGACCATGTAACAATTACTTTTAGCCCATAAAACTAAACTATTTCTAAACATCAACTAAACTTAATAAAAATGAATCCGAAAAAAATTTCACTTTCCCAGTTACATAAACAGTATAATGGTATAGAAATCTGAACATTAAATGTGCTGCTACATTGATATTACTGAGAACATCTAATATTGAACCATCGAATCAAATACTAAGTAAACCCCATTTGTAAAGATATCCCAACAAAAAAAAAGACAAAAAAAAAAAACTCAAGTTTTCCTTCATGTTAATATGATCATCGTCTTTCATGCGAAAAAAAAAAAAAAACAAAAACACAGGACAAAGACAAGGGAAAGAAACTACTAGTACTCAGAAAATGACAGATATACTTATGCTTCATTTTTTATTTCTTTCATAATTTTCAGTAAGCTAATATAATAATAACTATGCCTCTTTATTTTATACAAAACATAAGCTAAATTTTATGCATCAGGTATCAACACCAACCATTTGAACTACATGCATACCAAATGGTACGATATCATCTGTGTCCTGCCCACTAAGCAGTTCATATCTCAGAAGCTTCAGAGTCAAAAGTCAGTGCACATTTGTTGGATTGGGGGAATCAAGAACAAGATAACCATCCAAAACCAGCACTGTGTTGCTGAAGCTTCTTATACGCACCAGATTGTGCTTGAAAGATGCAACATACTGAATCCTTCTCCAGAAGCCTTCTTTGCTTCTTGCAGGCGAGAGGAAGAGATTCCAGCTTCCTCTAGTTTCCCCTGAAGAGAAAGGATCAGAAATAAAGCTGCGAGTGGAAAGAAATCTACATAAAGAAGAAAACAGGGGCAAATAGAAAAACTAACATCAGATAGAAAAAGATCATGCCTGCAGGAATAACTCCCTTCCTTGATCCGTAAAAATTCTCCACTTAGATGTATGTGTATTTGATATCACAGACCCATCCTCAATTTTGCGTAATCCAGTTAGATTAGAGCCCTGCATCGGCTAGAAATGAATTCAATTGATACATCTTCTGCTAACACAGGTTGGCCGTTTAGCCCAAGAACCAATGCTGAAACCATACAGTATAAATAAAATATTAGCAATTTAAAGTTGTTGACACCAGCATCATTATTATTCTAGGGTAATGCAAGAAGATATGCAGACCCGTTGCTCATAACTAATAAACAAAAAACAATTACCTAGAATATGCTCTTTTTAACGCTGGTAAATAATACATATCTGCACCACATGAAAACCATCACCTCCTAGAAATTTTTCCTCTAGTTTTCCACGAGGGTTGTGTGTTGTAAACACTCAAAGCCCAATGACCTTCCAGAAAACAACACGAGATAGAGCAAGAAAGCCCCCAAGCCACAAGAGTTTATAGGGTTATATTCCCAATTTTGTAATACTGTGAATTTTACAAGAAACTCTCAGCAAAGACTCCCACAATACCTTGGTGAGTGGCCTCCTTATATAGGCTAATAGCACACCCACCTTCCCACTATCTAGCAACTAGCCTAGCCACTAACATTACAACTTCAAATCTAATGCAGCACTGTGTGTCATTCCCTCCTTTGAAATTGTCTCATCTACATAAGTTGTTGCTAGGTGTCTAAGCTCAATAGAACCCACTTTGCCTCATCCTGGATAATAACTTCCCACTCACCTAAATGGGTGAGAGGACTGCGCAACTTGTACTAGTATCCCTCTTGACTTGGTCCAATTGCCAGGTGCCTTCCCATGGTCCGTCCACTTGTCAGCCATTCTGAGCACCAGACTTTTAGTATAAATAAGGATGCACTCTGCCCCTTGTGGACATACCATGCTCTTGATAATGTGCATATAACCTCTTCTGGCCCTCTTCATTCCAATATCTCATATCATATCTTGGATCATGTTTAGCTAGATGACGGCTCCCTCCCACCCACATCCCATGTCATTCTACCCACTAGTTGTACTACACCATTGTCTAACTACCCTTCTACGTGGCAAGCAGGGTACCTATGTGCCGCATATTCAAGTTTCACATGGCTCTAACCCTACATTCAATTTTCTTTATCAACATGTCTGTGACCCTTGATCCTCCTCTGTCTTCTTGATGTGCTAATGCATACTTGTCTCTTTGCTTATCTTGTGCCACCTGGGCATGCAGTGGTGTACTGACTCTACCCTCTCAAAGTCACAGATAAGCCACCTTACTAGTGTCCATAGGTGACTCATGGAGTCAAGGTGCTCTTCATGAGGTTGTGGTGTTGCAAGCACAGATTAAAGTGCTAACAAACTCCTCCTCCATCAAAATTTCTGTCTGACTTGTTTCCAGCTCCTATTTCTTGAGTCTCGAGAAGTGAACAATCTCACAAATCATTGTTCATATATCGGGTGGTGCAGAAAGCAGCTTGCACTCTAGTAGAATCAGGATCTTCTTGTAGGATCAAAGATTAATGGTTTCAAAAAACCTCATACATGGTTATGAACATAGGGAAAATTTGATAAAGTTTAACTAGTTGACAATAGTAATGTTACAACAAGAGTTTTAAAGTTCTTTGTCTTCTTGACAAATGTTAGGGCACCAATAGATAAAGGATATGGTTTCTCATTTCAAAGGGTAACGCAAAATGGAGGAAGGGTGAGAATAAATGCTTTTAAATTTTAGCTAGCAATAGGTTATGTTACAACATAAGTTTTTAAATCTCCTTATTGTTCTTAACAAAGGTAAGGGCACCGATATGTAAAGAATATGATTGCCCATTTGAAAGGAAGCGTGAAGTGCAGCGAAAGAGCAGTCACAAACTTAGTATTTTCCACACTAAGCTCCTAGTCGGCATTTAAAACCGACTGTATGGATGTTGCTAAGTCAACCTTTTTGTTTCCTAGCTTGCTATATGAAGCCTTGCTCGCGATTTGGATGCTTAGGACACAGAACTCCTGAGACTCTTAGGAGAATGGAAGAAAGTTTTATTGAAGTAGGAAGCTTTACAACTCACTTTGAAAGCTCTTTGCTTGGCGCCTTGGCCAAATGAGGCCACCACCTAATTGTAGGCACCGTTGGAAGCGTGTGGAACCCTGGAAAGTTCCTTACAAATCAAGAATGTTCAAAAGACTCCTAGAGAAAGTCTATATACAAGGTATTTACAAGACTTTGCTCCTGTCGATGCGATCTTTACAACATATGGCGTCGAGCTCTAAGAATTGCAATGACCCTAGTAAGGAGATCTACTTTACGCCATCGAGAAGTCCATCTGAAGTACCAACTCGAAGTCACCGTAGATCATCATGTGAAGTCGCGATGGCGATCAAATCCCCATGCAGAATGTTTGCTCTTGCCATGCCATCAACTTTGTGATCTTCACCATTCAATGGAACGACCACACGCATACGGCTCCACTATCAAACCCACAGTTGCCGCTATACTGTCGACAAAGCGCTGCTCAGTTTATCACATTGTCCCTGCCCGCCCTCCTGGCCCAGCCCCAACATTTTGAAGAACATGCATTAACTTGTTACTTGAGGTTAGGTTTGTGGAAGGTGTTTTCCGATTCTGCGGATTAAGTTGTGGTGTCGACCGTCTGAATGATCCTCCTCCTTTCTCTCATTGTTTGGAGGCGTTTGATCTCCCTCCTGGAGTCTTTTGGCGTGGGATCATGTGATAAATTTGCTCCGTGGATGTCTGGCGTGATTCTGGACTTAAAACTAGGTTGGGTACCTTCCTTCTTATGTTTGGTGGAAGGCTTTGGATCACCTTCTAACACTGAACGATCATCTTTGGTTTTGCTAAACTGGCGTTTATCCCGGCGGTTGTTGACAGGCAAATGCGCCGCCATACCGGCGAGCAAATCTTTCCTCCTTATTCGCCGCTGCATGCGAGCCCATGCACGGCCCCGAAACAAAGTTAATAACTGTCCTCCTCGAACATATTTTTAATATCCAACGAGCTAGATTCATGACATAATCATACGGTCCCCACGGTATTTGCGTGCCATAAAGACTCGAAACCCGACCACGCCGCGCGTGGTGGGGCGCTCCTTGAGTTCTCGCTTCCAAAGTCTCCCCGAAGTGGAATCAAGATTTGCGGACTCGGCATCCCTTCGATCTCGTCCTCCACCAAGAGTTTCGGCGTCACCATCAAATACATACGTGATGGAGACTTTCTCGCCCGCCAGTGACTTGGGCGACCCGGAAGAGCCTCCATGTCCTGAGAAGTTCTCAAGCTCGCCCAGCTCCTAGTCCCATCGAAAGCCTTTTGGTTGGGACTCTCATGGAGTGAAGCATCGGTTGTTAGAGGGATGTCGCGGCCATTCACCTTCTTAGAGCAAGCCATCCTCTTGCAATGTCTGGCAAAATTGAGTTTGCGGACTCCCTCACGGTAGGAGTTCGGCCTTCAAAAGACACCACTGTGCCTCCATGTTAGCATGTTTCATTGGAAATCATACGAACACGAGTTCATTCATTGCCTCGATGCCCAATGTTAGCGTGCCCTCTTCACAGTTCCACTCGTGATAGTTGTTCGATTTTACCACCGCGCTGCCCCACTGTAAATCTCCCCCCCAGGCCATACACTCTGAACAAAACTGTTGGACCAGAGTGCGAAAGGCAAAGACTTCTACGCTGGGACATGGAGGCCGATTCTTAGTACGCCCAGAGTTGGCGTGCGAAGAGATCTCATGCGCCGATATCTGCTGATGGGTAGCGCCAAAACTTTGAGTGGAAGAGGCGAGACTAGAAGGGGATCTTTGATGCGGTAGACCTCGAGATCTCCACTTGGAGGCTTTGACCGAGAACTCAGGCTGTTCCTGATGCGGCGTGGTTGGCTCGAGAGTCTTTGCGAAGAGCTGGCAGACGGGGACCGTCAGGATTATCTCGAATTCCCTTCTTTGTTGGATATTAAAATATGTCAGGAGGACAAGCTCGGTACAACTTTGTTTACGGGACCTGGCAGGGCGAGAAACTAGAAAAGGCAGGAAGTGAAAGATATTTACTTTCTTTGGCCTGGCGGCTGAGTACGGTTGACCACAGCGTGAGGGACAACGATTGTGAAAGCGAAAAGCAAAGATCGGGCGAATCTAAACACAAGGTGGCGGCGGCTATTCCACGATGAGAAGGTAAATCTTTGCAGATCTAGGCGAGGGAAGTCTGTGAGCAGGCAGGATATCGACCGATAGTGTTTCATTGCCAGAACTATCGGCAAGCTGTCTCAGAAAAGAGAATGTAATACGCCCTCACAGCCCGGCGAAGAAAGGAAGCGGCGACGATTGACACCGACACCCGCGACAGCTCGTTGCGAAGCGTGAGCACACGAAGCGGCACGCGTGCGGTGTGTATGTTCTTGTTGGTATAAGGCGACGCGAAGAGCGATGGTGAACACGGCTGGCGGTATTGCTAACCGGCTGTACTGGCGCGATTGCGGGGCCCGGCGGTGGAAGCAAGCTCTGCAATAACCGTTGTGAGTGGTGAAAATCCGCGAGGGGATTGATGGCATGCTTGTCGAGTGAGATGAAGCGGCCCATTGTGTTTTCATGGTGATGTATCTGCGAACTTTGAGGGTGGTGCCGGTATGGGCACTGTGATATGGCGGCGGATCACCTCCTGCCCAGGAGTGGGTGTGTTCTTAGGATTTGGGAGCCCTTATATGTGTGAAGCTCTTGATGGAAGAAGAACCAGGCTTTTGATCGGCCGGGATGGTGCACCTCGGATATAGTAAGTGTTTGCTTTGAGAGCGGCAAAGCCATGTGGATGATCATGAGTCTCGGGGTTGAACAAGGCGTAACGAAGCTGGACAAGGCGAAGATGCCAAGTTAGAGTCGACGGGACGTCTTCGTAAGGGAGGGGTGGGTTTGTTACCCCTCTCGGTCGTATACTTGAGCTATGCTTGAGACGACAATGGTCCCAGAGGTTGATCTTGCACCCATAAGGCCTTGAGGTGGGTGGAAGACGAGGACGAGGGGAAATAGGCCACAGATGAGGCAGCGTGCACATCGGCGTGCATAGGCTGGATGCGCGCATTAGCGGGCTCGTGAGGCCTTAGTCTGAGGCATTCTTGACGGGACTCATGTTAAAAACCTATGTATCAGAATGGGTTGCCTTACTGGGGTTTTAAATTAATGGGTGTAAAAGGGGGTTGAGGGTATTTAAGTTTGATATGCCCATGGCTCTACTATTACCTCCTCGAGGCCATTTGTGTCTCCTCGAAAGTGCGAGCGACTAAAATGCTCTTTAAGGGGGGGAGCATGTCCTGAGGGAAAATGGGGGGCCATGGGCGCACCACTTTGAAACAGGGGCGCGGCCGAGCGAGACATGCGGTCGGAAAAACGCCGACCGACATACGGGACACCTACAGTCGGAATTCCACACACCCACACACACCACACACGCCCACACCATACCCACCCACCACGACGGCGCGCAAACGTGCGCGAGGGCGTTCTTGTTACTTGAGAGCGATCACGGTGTGCGCGAGAACGCATAAAGAGCGGTCTGGCGTAGCAAGATGTTGTCGCGTAGTAGCACACGGGCGCTGCGGGCGGCGCAGAGCGGCGCAAGGCGCGAGGTGGCGGCTGAAGCGATGCGTGGCGAGATCGGTAGGGCATCATTTGCAAACCCTGGCGATGAGGGCACCGCGGCAGCGGATGCGGTTGGCGCCTTGAAAGACTACGAGGCGACAATGGGAGCGGCTGTCGCCTGACAACGGTAGAGCTTGAGTGCACACAGCATGATTTGGCCAAATGTTGGATGATCGCTGGGGGAGGCGGTTTGACGATTACTAGAAGGTCGGGAGCATGACTCCACATCCTAATGACATGGAAGTGGGGGGGATAGTGGCGATTTGTGAGCAGTTTCCCAGACGGCCGCGTTTTGGCCGATTGTGGCAGGCGGTGCCCCAAAGTGACCCATGATCCTAGGTGGCCCTTATGTCCCGATGGATGCCTGTCAGATGCGGGGGGGTTGAAGGAGAGTGATCTCTGTGAGGGTGTGAAGAACAGCCTGAGTCCAGGTGCAGTGAGAGAGCCTTTGCATTGTTGGATTTGGTAGTTTGTGGTGGAAGAGTGTTTGCTGTCTTGCTGAGGTGACGGCGGATTTCGGGGGGTGTGTTCAGCCTGAGGCTCACCGAGTGTGCGTGCTGCGGCTGCGGGACTCGGCTCTCTGGGTCTCTCACGAAGCTCTCTCTCTGACCTCTCGAATCGGTTTATAAGCATCCGGTGCGATTACATGCGCCACCAGTCATGGGTTCTTCCTGACTCTACTAACGTGTCGGTTTAGGAAGCGCCACGCCATATCCCAGCTTCATGTCTTGGATCGTAGCCCGTGGCGGCGCTCAGCTGTTAATATCTGGAATGGGCACGACCGTGCGCATATTACTGCTATGTGATGTTTGGCGCGGTGCCCGCCGATGGCAGCTGCGTGGATCTTTCAGCCCCCAGTGTGCTCGGCGTGATGCCCTCATTGACTGAGCCATATTGGCGACTGTGCCTGCCTGGATCTGCCTATATGTTTCTTAACTGGCGTATATCTTGACGTGGCAGTCTTATTTATATAATAACCTCTTGACACAGAAAATAATGCTACATTTTTATCTTGTCTTTGCTGTATCTGCCCTTTCTGACTACCAGCGCCTTTTGTATCTTGTGCTAGCGGCGTTAACCATCATCATGTAATGCGTGCGTGTTGTTTGAATGATCCATTGGCGACTGCATGTGGTGAACCCCGTGCCTTTTCCCGCATGTCTTTAACCGTGCCCCAACTTAGAAATCTTGCTGCGTCGTAACCCCTCATTTATTTTCCCACCAGACCTGTCTTCGATAAGCGTGCAGGCGCCGTTTTCAAAATTTCTTTGAGGGTTGCATCAAAATGAGCTGAGGAAGCCTGTGAAATATTTACATTAAACGGCCTGAGCTAAAGAACACCGACATATTTGGAGTTTTTAACACGAGTCGACCCGTTGTGCTGCGCAAATGCTCTTGAGCTTGCTGTGCGGCGCATCACGGCTGTACTGCGCATATGCGTGACGTTGTCTTTGCTTCCCGCGATCAGACACCGAAGAACGGACTAGCCGCGGGGACCATTGTGGCGGTCTCAGATTTTATCAGTCGCGACGGGAGGGCCACCCACGCCCATGAAATCGACGATCTTACAAATCATTTCTAACAACATCGCCTTCTTTATTCTGTTTACTGCGCGACGATCACGAAGATTTAAGGTCATCCCGCGCTTTGATTCCTATTTGCCACGACTAACCTACTGCAGCATGTGGCGGTTCGGCTCTAAGATTTACCCATTGGCCCTAGTGAGAGGATCCACTACTTGCGCCATCAAGAAGTCCATGCCCAGTACCAACTCAGTCTGGTAGATACGTCACCGTAGGTCTGTGGCCAGTCGATCCCCGATACGGAATGGAGCTCTTTGCCCCGTGCCATCGACTCTGTGATCACTACCCATTGATGACGACCACACTTGCATGCGGCACGCCGAAGCCCGGGTTTGCCGCTATACTGGCCGACAAGCAACGCTTCGGTTGCTCTGTGTCCATCGCCCTCCTGGCTAGCCCCATTTGAGCGAGAACATACGTTAACACGGTAACAAGGTTAGGTTTGTGGAAGGTGTTCGCCAGTTGTGATGTCGAGTCGTCTGAATCAGAGTCTTGCTCCTCCTTTCATTTGGAGGGGCGGACACATTCTCCGCCACAGGGCGGATCTCTGGCAGATGGGGTCCTTGGCAAATGAAACACCCTTTCGGCGAATCATCAGATTGTCCATTCAGAGCTTTCAGCTCTCGGATTAGCGGCGAAGTGCGCTTTCCTTTACCTTTGTTTGGTGGGGAGGCGCGATCTGTACGTTTTCTAGACCCGTCCATCTTTTGGTTTTACCTTTCGTGACCATTGTCCCCAGTTCTTAATCTAACTGACCAATCTACGGCCACTTCACTTGTGAGCCAATGTCACCATTAACCTCCCTCTCACTCTATTTATTAATATGCCTTCTCTAATTGAAGAGTCTCTCTTGAAGTTAGGGTGTGACAAAGAGGTGAGATAAGCAAGTGATTTTAAATTTTTCTCTTATGGTTCTTATTAATTATCCAAGGATGAAAATATCAATAACTATGGATATATCAATATTTAGATTTTATGGATATATCGAGAAATAATGGTAAAATACTATCATATATTTTGACAAAAAATTTATTGGCGGATATTTGGACGAAAATATCAATGGGTATGTTGACGTTAGAATTGTTCAAAATTCCTAGAAATGCTTGAAAAAATTTCAAGACAAATGATAAAATAAATAGGAGTACACATCTTAGGATTGTTTTATAATGATAATTAAAATTTGTAGTTTCCATTGACATTAATTTATTGAAATAATTAAAACAATTAAAAATTTATATTAATAATTTTATATTATATTATTTGAAATTGTTATATTGAAGAAATTGATATATATAAATAAATATATATATATATGAAATATTTTGTTATATTTAATAATAATATCATGCACAAAGAAAATATGAAGTTTGTAAGTGCATATTCATTGTTTACATTATATATATATATATATATATATATATGAAATATTTTGTCATATTTAATAATAATATCATGCATAAAGAAAATATGAAGTTTGTAAATGCATATTCATTATTTACATTAAATATCATTAGTTGATGAACTATATTACCATGATAATATATACCTAGCAACCTATTAACAAAAACTATAATCTATTAAATTTAAACGAATTCGTGATAAAATGAATAATGATAAGTGATGAATTTTTTTATATCTATATTCTTTTCATTTAATTATCATATAGAAGATATAAAAGAAGACTTATTAATAAAATTACACCGGTGGTTTTATATTTTTTTAATCAATTCGATAAAATCTAAAATAAAATAACTAGAATTTATATTTGTTAAAATATTATTTTAAAATTAATATAATAAATAAATAATGAGCGTATAACCTTTAAGGAAGATATATTAAAACGCTGACTTAAACCACGGAGCTTGGGTTCTTGTTCCATTGCTGCAAATTCAATCTTCTGTACATGTTAGCCAAGGTGGACAATCGATGGATAAAGTGGAGCAATCTTTTAATGCGTGGAGCGGATCGAGGCAAGTGGACTATGGGATAGGTGAAATGAGCTGGCGAAGTATTTCTAGAAAAAAAAATAACTGAAATATTTCTGAGAAAATCATTTGCCATTTCAATTGATGATTTCACTGATTTCTGCCCAGAATTTGGTCAACCCAGTTATCAATGGCCAATATCATTTCAAGGCCTTTCGATATCTGATGAATCACAAAAATTTCAGCAATTTTTCAAAAATTTTAATCCTGGTAACTATCTAGCTACCAATAGGCACACTTGCAAGTTCATCTTGCACACACATATACAGGTGCAGTCATTAATAGACAACTTATGGTGAGTTTCAAGATATTAAAACACACACAAGAGTAGAAATATATAGAAGAATGAGGTATACCAGCATGTCCAGAGATAAAAATCAATGTCCAAATATCCTTGTGATGTCCCCTCGAAGTATAACCTTCAGAACCATATTGATTCAAATATTTCCGGCGCACAAGCAACACTGATTTACGGTTAGAAAAACGATTATCCATCAAAATAAATAAATTTTGGGAATGATAAAAACTTCAGGAGCCAAGACCATCTGTGTTAAATATAAATTAAGAAATTAAATTGGGTTCCAATTTCAGAGTAATTCCTCACTGCATCAATCGAGAGAGATTTTTTATAGAGGTGATATCAGCACTCAAGAAGAACAATGAAACAACAATAGACCAGGAATGAGGCATTTTCTGTGAAGATTATGTACAGGGTGTTAGATTGCTCTCCTCAAGTGGTCTTTCCGTCTCGCATAATCGGGAATCCAGTCATCCGGCCCAGAATGGGCTTCTTAAATGAGAACTTCACAGGGGAAAAGTGCTCACACTAGACCCGGCTCGCGTGGTGAGCTCGCCCGACGTTGTTTCCTTTGCGAAAGGATGGCGGACATAAACCATGCGTTACTTCCTTTGCAGGCGGAATGCTGCAGGACCTTTCTGTTGATAGTTGGAACAGTTGAGTTTTGGTTGATGTTCAACGTCTCTCTTGGCAAGGTCCGGTGGGTAAGCGTAAAAACATGGATTGCAGCCCCGGTGAAAGTATTTGTCTGGTAGTAATAAGCGAATAGAACGTGAGTGGTTTTTGAAAATAAGATTTGCGGATCGAAGGACAAAATTATCTTGAGCAAGTTATGGTCGTTGTAAATATTCTATAATATCGATAACACGGTCTTTGGTGGATTTTTTGGCCTGGTTGAGGTGTAGGTAGTCTGTTTTTGTTTAGTTTCTCATCTTTAAGCTGCCTGGCCTTCCCAGGAGATGGTTTGTCACTTTTGTCTCTTTGTTTCTCTTGGGTTTCCTTTTATATATACTTATATGTTTTGGAACCTTCGTTTGGGTTTCTTTTTCAATATATTTGCTTTTTATCGATCAAAAAAAAAACAATGAAACAACAATATTGAACATATCAAATGCACCTTGCTAAATAGTTTTTGTGTCAGGCAACAGAGAAAAAACATGATAGTCAAAGCAAAATATTATGTTCAGTTAATAATTCAAGATTGTTAGAAACATAACAAACTGACGATACAATTATAATTAACAGGGCTTTCCGTCATAAAACCTATTAGCTTTGATAATCGGAAAGGAGATTAGGAATACGCATCAAGGAGATAGATATACGAGAATCGAAGGGTGAACCATACGAGAGTGAGACAGAGATAAATACTTGAGAGTGAAGCGGAGGACGCATTATCGATTATTGCGTAGCGAGATGCAGCGATAGTTCGTAAAGGAACAGGTGTTCTCCTGACCAGAGCAGCCGCGGCTTGTCTCAAATACATTTTCTCAGCAGCCAAACAGTGTAAAAGCCCTTCAAGGAATACTAGTAGGAAGATGTATATCACGGAATTTCTTCAAATCCTGATTTGGGATGACAAAATTTCAATTTGTTCCTCCGTTGGGCCTTTTTTGGGTTTTTTATTTTATTCTATAATTTAGGCTTGGGCCATATTCATTATAATTTCAATCGGTTTTTTTTTTTTTTTTTTGAAAGAATTTCAATCAGTATTTTAAAAACTATATCAAACCAATTGGTACAATCGGTTGGACCATCAATTATTAACATTTCGATCTGAGTTTAATCCCGTTTGATCTGTCAGTTCGAACTCTTAGTGCCGAATCGATAAACTTTTCTAGATTTAGTAAGTGATCGAGATTTTAATTAACTACTTTTCGATTGTTATGCATTTAGGCCTTTATTAGTTTCGAAGTTTGTTAAATAAATCTGCTTCGTATGGTAAACGTTAATATTTAGATAGTTCGTTAAAAGGAGAAGTCTTTCTCAAGATTGATCATAAATATATGAATAATTTACTATAATTTAGTTAAAAGATTTAATTGTAAAAATAAAAATAAATAAATAAACTAGGAAGTTCGAAATTTTCAAGAATACTTTTGAATAATTATATATGAAAAACAAGTTTGACTCAGCACGATAATATAGATGCATTAGGGTGAAATGACAAATGAAATAAGAAAAATTTAGAGGAAATAAAATTTAAATGAAAATAAAATCATTTTATACATCTTTTTTATTTATATTATTTCAGTAACAAGAAGATTTCATATAACATGATGCGCATATATATATATATATACCATATATATATATATATATATATATGTACCATATATATATATATAAAACATCCCCTCAATTACCGATACAACATCATATTAGCAGAAATTCTTTAGTTATAAACTTATCTACATATTATGTAAAGTAATTTTATTATATTGATAAATTTCATATTAATTTGACATCAATGACATTAAGATCTTCATGTTGTGCCATGGACTGATTACAGGAAAACATAATTCAATAATGGCACGACATTGTAGCCCACAACATTCTTTACTCACTCTCATGTCGCGACATGGAACCCATTTCAAGCGTCGCTTACTGTAATGTCATGACATGAACCCTCTTCATGTTGCAAAACTTACTATCATGTCGTGACATGATCAATCTTCATGTCGCGACATGACTTATAACCTTTTTGAATAAAACCAAAACGAGCCCTTCATTTCTCCCATAACAAAAAAAACTTGTGTTCTCCCTCTACATGCGATCATGCCCTTTCCTCCCATTTGCATTTGAACTTTAAAACACCCATCCAACCTCACCAAACCACACTCAACCAATTTTGCTTACACTCCTTAACTTCATTTCTCAGAACCCCAAATATAATCGAAGTTTGCTCCATAAAGTTTAAACTGTTACAAGGTTCGAAGTTCACTTATTTGAGATTGTTTTTAGGGTTTAGGAACTATGGGTGTTTGGTGGAGGAATTTGTGAACAACAAGGGTTGTTGAAGGCATTATGTTTTTATAATGCTTAGTAAGTTAGGTAACCATGGTTGTAACATTCAAAGCTTCTCATGATTGATACTTTAGGGAACCATAAGTACTGTTGTGTTGAACCATGGATAACACCTACGTAAATCTAAAGTACTACCTGTAATCTCCGGAAATTCTGATCCTTTGGGCCAGATTGGAACATGCATCTTTTGACGCAAAATAGAAAACTAAAGCTGCGGGGAGGGTGTATAAATCTTTCTAAACCCATTTCAAGTCGTCTATAGTCCTTTTCCAAATATTGAGAATTTTGAATCTTTCGTCCATACCCTATTAAAATTAATAAGTGACTTCCTTTTATTATGGAGAGTCTATCTTAAATGGTAAGTGGATAATTCCTTCCGATCGGAGTAAAGGTGACACATATCTACGAGAGCGGGGACCCGATTCTTCCTTTTAGGCGGGAGAGAGGGAGTGGGGGCGCATATCTCGCGGGGAGACCATTCTTCCTTTTAAAGGGAAACGATGAGAGAAAAGTGGAAGTGACTACCAGTCTAGTTAGAGTTTACATCATGAATTCATATGAGAAGGCGTGGGATGATCGTTATCCCTCAGGAGACCTATTCATCAACCCTTGTTAGATAAAGCCTCTCTGAAAAATAGCGTATGGGAATTAATCGACTCCTTCTTATTTTATAGGAAGGTATCGGGATCTTGGCTCTAAGTTGGGCTTCCTGCAGTTGGGCGTGATGGATCGGCGCCATGGCATATAGTCGAAGGGACTGGCAGCTAGAGATGCAGGTCGGCCCGAGGTTCTACACTACCTTAATTAATCATAAGCATTGGTTTAGTGAACCTATGTTGTTCAATTGACATTATGTTCAAATATATTGCTCATCTTCCGTGCTTGTTCGACCTTAGACTCTTACTAAACTATAGGTACTAGATATATATCATAATCTTAGGTGCTACCTTAGTCAAATCGGAATGTTATGATGAACCATTTTAGGTCAAGCATTTATTCAAGTGGGAGTATTATATGAAAGATGAGATGGACTCATTGATGTCAAATTAATATGAAAATTATTGAAATACAAGAAAAGGCTTTACATAACAAGTATGTGTTTAGGACCAAAGAGGAGCATATTGAGGAGAATGTGAAGAAAGATAGAGTGTAGCTACATTGATAATTAGTAATATCAAATACGTTGAGATTTTCTCTCCATTTGGTTAAATCATTAATAACATTAGGCTATTGAGCGTGATACCTATATAAATATTTAAGTTTGGATTAAATGTGTTTAAAACAAAATAGTTTTGACATTGTTGTCCGTCTAATGCGTTTGGATCGCGTCGCGACATTAGATAAATATCATTTGTCGTAGCAAACTTTTTTACATAAACCAATTATAGGTTGTCCTAAGCAGGCCTCACCATTTACAATTCCAATTGTGTGGTGTACCAAACAACGACATATGATCATATATAAAATTAAAAATATTTATTTTAAATATTATGTTTGATAGCTAAAATATGTAAAATATTTAAAATAAAATTTGATTGAAACAATAATATTTACTATTTGATAAATTACATCAACTAATGAATTCAAACACAAAATTTGATAATTTAATATTTAATATATATATATATATATATATATATATATATATATATATATATATATATATATATATATATATATATATATATATATATATATATATATATATATTTACTATTTGATATTAAAAATAATTTTATTTATCAATACAAATTGGCACACAAGTTATTTATTAGTTCAAATATATTTGTAAATATTTTGAAATTTTCTATAAGCACATCAAGTAATAAGCACTAAAGGGTTCCAAATAAAACCCAACAAGTTTTTATTTTAAAATATTTTTGAGTTTTATTTTTATTTATAACGAGATTGTATTCAGTTGTATAACATCATTTTAATACAAATCATAGAATGTTCAATGGATTTTTATATGAAGCTCAATTATGACTTGTAAGTTTGCACCGAGAACAATAACATATATAAATCATCACCCACATACTTCCAAATTATAACCAATTCAGTAAACGATAAACTCTGTTTTCATATATCAACCAAATCATATAGATATATAAAAAATTATATACATATTCAATATATACAAATATCAACATATATCAATGAGTCTCATAAAATGAAGTATTTTTATTTCTCTTAGGACAATGGCTATAATACATAGCTAGTTGATCTGTAAGGTCCTGTGCAATCTCAAACGGAGCTAATGAAGCCGAGGGAGCTGATGAATGAAATACTCGACGTATACGTGGAGCACGAGGTCGCCTATCTGAAAGTGCACTCAACTCTGATACAAGGTCAACCATGATCTAATTGATGGGAGACAATATAGGGGATGATAAGGTGATATCTACTGCCATGAAAGCTGGCTTTAGCGACACCGAAAATGGTAAAAATGTGTAAATGTGTGGGGGTATGGAAGGTGATGTGTAAGTCTATGGGGGTATAAAAGTATCGGGTGATGGGTAAGTATGGGGAAATATGGAAGTATCGGGTGATGGGTGATGGGTAATTATGGGGATATGAAAGTAGGCAATGTCGGCTCAGGTGTACCACGACCTCCCTCACCATCTCGACCACGACCTCGCCCACTATCTTAACCATGACCTCACTGATCAACTCTCCCTCTCCCTCTACCTCGAATGGGTTGCATACGGACTGAAGTGGATGACAGGAGGTCAATAGATGAATGCATGTGAAGTAAGATGCCTCACGATCATATGACGTCTGATGCTCATCTCCGATCCGGTGTAACACTTATCTAGTAATATGATGTAAGTAGTACACCAAACCCGTGTAACCCCACCTGGCGACTAACTATGTCGGCCATAATGAAGATCTAAAGATGTCGAGCAATTATAAATACATAATTTATTGATTCGAATTTGAAAAACAATTTAGAAACACAAGACTCTAACTTACAAAAACTTGAGTAGTACCTGATGTAGTATGAAACCTCATATCATCCCTATGGAGCGTTGATGTCATAAAACGTCGTGTAATATAACGATACCACTGCATATATGAATCATGAAAGTCCATAATACCTATCATAAGGGGGTGCAGTGATGATCATGCTCGCTCGCGTATCCCATAAGGCAATGTATGGAGCATGATACGTCGCCCGATCTCTTTAAAGTCGTCCACGTGCATCAACTCTATGTAGCTGTTGCCCATAAGAGCAAGATGGAGGTATCTCCCGGTATAGCCCAAACTGGCGCAAGACTCGTTATGAATGATGCCACTCAACAATCCTAAAACATATAAGCGGTGACATCGTCCGCCAGATCTCCTGACTAAATAAGCAGATATATGGTAGCTAGTTAACCAACTATCCGACGTATAGCTGCCATAAGACTTACACATTTACACTTTATATCAATAACGCTTATGTGAATATGAATGAAATTACTATAAAACCATATATTTTTACATGTATCATTACCTGATCAAGAGTCCGTGCATCTAGCTGGTTTCGGTATAGGAGGAGTACACCGGATGAGTTATGCACCCGTGTCAAAGGTACTCTCCACCTACATCATAATGGAAGACTTAGGTCTGGCTTAGCCAGTAATCCATCATAGACAACCTCAGCTACGTCTCCATCGACGACATCGACGTCCTCATTATGTAAATAATGATCGACTGGAGGTGCTGGATAAGTTGTTGGTCGCCCAAAATTGGGTCACCCCACGTGAAGTTTCTCCCAATACCATAACTGAATACAAAATAAACAAAAATTAAGCAAACTAAAGATGTGTCGTGTATACGAATGTGTATGTAATAAAACAGAGTCATGGATACATGTAACAGTGTAATAAAACCGCTAATACCGTGTCTACGATCAAAGCTGGCTCGACACAACTCTCGATATAACTATGTGAATACTGCACCACCCCAACTATAAGTTGTAGTCTGCGTCAAATCTCGTAGTAGTGGGAGAAAGCACATATGCACATGCACTCGCTTCTTGTCCACAAACAAGAAGGATCCCATAAACGTTAAGATGAAACCAAGCGTACTTAGCTCACAAGAGTGACTCCTTATGCGTGATCTTAGTGTGGATAGTGATCCACATAGCCACCCAGTATGGAGATATCGTGGACCTTTGAGAGCATCGGTAGGTGGGGTGACAGTGACTCCCATACGAGCTGCGCCACATCATGCTGTATCCGGTGACCTCTTGGTTTCATAGATGCAGACTCAGGATGATATCAACATCTTGCAACGTGATCGTCATCTCTCCAAATGGTACATGAAACATGTGTGTCTCGGGCCGCCATCTCTCGACAAGACAAGTGATAAGTGGCCAATCGATTATGATGTGGCCCAAGCGATATATACCATAAATCATTTCGGATCACGTATGAGCCGAATACATTAGATCCATCCTCCACATCTTAGATGAAGGCTTTCATCTCTTGGAGAGAATTGGTTCACGAAACTACAAATATGAAGTCGTTTATTTTATAATTGATTATATATAAAATACATGTTATAATATGTAATAGTATTTGATATTTAATAAAATACATACCTGCTTCGTATCTACTAAGTGCGTCTTGTGTCTGTCCTGCAATACCAAGACAGATGGATCTGAAAGATCTGCATTATGAAGTCCTCTGAACGCTATATTTGTAACAGATAACACGAAGATAGTATAATTATTAACAAAAAAACATTGAGATACTAGTATCATAGTCATTAATGCAATTACTGATTACTAAGACAATGAACAAAAAAACCATGTACAAGAATGATGTCTCGTTTACTTATATAAGGTACACAAGTCTTTTATAATTTAAGAAATACACATTCGTACACAAGTCTTATACAAAACAACTACAAACATGACAAACAAATTGCCTTTAAAAAAAAAAAAGAGTTACTTCATATCTTTCACTTAACGTGATTTATATTCTTACAAGACCATCGATTGTGGCAGTTTGTACACCTTGACCACGCGTGTGATAATAGTTTTCCTCTCTAACGTCAATTTCATTATCTGGCGGGTTGATTTAAGGCGTGTTCTTATATGCATTTCATTGACTTAGGAGGTACAATCTAGGACCATCATGTGATAGTAGCTTTCATATGTTTGTTTCTTAATAAGATACATATTTAATCACCACATTATCAACAAAACACACCACACCAACAAAAGATTATCACCACATATTAAAATGGAAACTAAATCCAACGATTTATCACCACATTATCAACAAAACACACCAACAAAAGCAGCAATGTAAATTTTTTTCAACAAATAAAAGTCCAATGTAGGAGGGTTACTTACTGCGAAGTCAAATGGAGTACTAGAAGATAAAATATGAAGCAAAAATCAATTCATCTCCAAGCCCTAATTGGTTGCCGGCAGTAGAGGAGCAGGTGAAGAACACGAGAGAAATGTGAGAAATGGGGGAGGAAGAAGGTTTTGCGATTTTATGCGATAATGCTGGCTGTTAAAGCAATGACAATTGAAATTTGTAAGCAGGTGAAAAGCCATTGTTCAGGACAACGACAATTGGTTTATGTAAAATGGTGAAGCTGCTGTTTAGGACAGTGTCAATGACTTAAAAAAATTGATGAAGTCGTTATTCATAACAACGATATTATCCTAGCTGTTACCTAAGTGGCCAAGAGGTACTAGACTGGGTAATAGTTTGATATCAAAACTATTTTTATAATTATTTTTTGAAAAATAATATTTTAATCCAAAACTCGAAATATTATGTCATGAGGAATTAGACGTGAAAATTGCATTATTTCATGATGATTTGGAGGAGGATATTTATATGAAGCAACCAGAAGGATTCGAGGTAAAAACAAAGCATGGTTTGAAAGCCAAGAAAATAGTTTGTACTTTGTAGATGGGCCTTGCCAAGCCCAACAACCAATAGGAGCAAAATGTATCAACAACCGGTGACCGGGAAATGCCAGTAACATACCATTCCCTAACTTTACAAATGGCAATAGGGTCCCAGACTCTGTTTCTGAACCAGTCAGTCAACCCATTCAGAAACGTGAAGAGAAGAGGAGAGTCTAGCCGAGACGAGAATACTCTTCTTGTTCCTCGAGCTACAGCGCGACCGCTATGGTCCGGGGTGTCTGATTTTCTGAGCATCTCTCCGTCTCCGCCATGGATTCCAACCTCATCTACCTTCTGCTTTTCTTTGTTGCCCAGCTTCATCTCCCTCTCCATGGTGAGTTGGCCCTTCATCTCCTTCCTGTTCAACACTGCAATTTCTGAATAGGACATAAAATGATAGTTTCGATTTTTGGTGTAGGAAGCAAATTTCAGTATGAGAAACTTTTCGATATTGAATTGTGGTCATTTTCCAGGCAATTGAATAATTGGTTCTGGGGTTTCGTGATGGAAAATGTTTAAATTGCCAATCTGGAGCTGTAGTTTTTGAAATTCAGATTGAACCATTTTTTTCCCTAATATTTTTTGTTAGTGCGGCTTCTTGTTTTTCACTTTGATTATGTGATTCTAATTCGAGTTGGTTTTGCCTTTGGATAGCTGAAGGTGATACGAGGTCTCTGGAGTCGGTGCCTGATCTTGAGAAGTCAATGTACAAAATTGTTGACGGATATCCCTGTGTTCGGTTGCTCAACCTTTCTGGGGAGATTGGTTGTTCAAGTAAGTTGTACTCAATAATATATCATTTGATTGCAGCAATTCGCTTCATCAGAATTTTCTGTAAACTGACCTTTTTCTCTTTGTTTTGAGTCATGGATAATGAGAAGGAAAAAAAAAAGATATGATAATGAAAAAAATAGTTTGATCTCCAAAAGTTGCTCTCCTTGTTCTCCAATTTTATTCCCATTTGAGAGAATGAAAAATTAAGGAATGCAATAAGTTTTAGGCTCCATAGTGGTCTGTGTAAAGTTTGCTGCAAAAGAGAATAGCGAGGACAAATGCAGAAGAAATAAAAGTGAAGGGCATTAATAAAAAAATCATTTCAAGCTCTTTAAAGTCTTTTTAGTTTCTCAAAATTTAGTTATCCAAGAAAAGTAGAAAACTATTTTAAAAACAAAATCATGTGATAGTTTAATAAAACATTCTGATATACTTATAATGAATCAAATAAATTATTTTGACACATGACACACACACACAAGCCTTTATAGTATTTGTATTCCTTTTAATATGGGTCAACAAGCTCTGTTATTTTATTTGATAGAAAACAGTTTTTACTTTATCTCAAGAATATTTTGGAAATAGAAGATTGGTGTTTCATTTTCCGTTTTTAGCTCAATCTTCTAAAAAACAGAAAATGGAATAATGTCATCCAAACGTATTTTCAACCCTAATAGCTGTTTTCTTTGAGAGCAAAATAAAAAAAATTCTAAACAAACAAGACCTAAACTTTTTAAATAATTTTTATTATATTTTATTTTTTGTTGGTATTTTAGATGGAAAGTCTTCTTGCTTTCTTGTCCCCTTCTCATAATCTCTTTTGCAATGCAATTGGAGCTGTAATTAATTTTTTTTTCTTCTTATTTTGCTAGATGAGCCAAATAAGTGAACGTTCCTTTGTATTTCATGGAACTAGACTTTCCTTTGAGGGGATATTTAGTTCTACAACTGTGTGGAAAATAGAAGTGTAGGTTAAAAGATAAAGCAAAGAAAAATATCTGGATAATAAAATGCAAGTTAGAGCTTGATTAAAATCTTCTCCACATTTGCTTATTTTAAACCAAACAATGATTACTTTCAAGATCTATGTACATCTTCCTAATTTATGATATTTTTCTTCTCAATTCCCACCAAAACCTTGTGACAGAAATTGGTAGTCTCTTGTTGTTTTTTTTTATTTCCAAGTTCTAGATGGAGCGGAGCCTTGATAAGTATTTGGCACATTATTTCTTATCGTTGTAAAGCATTCAATACATGTTCTCAGATCCTGGACGCGAAAAGGTTGTGGCTCCTATTGTGAGATTCAAGAATGTGAATGTGTTGGCTCAGTCATCTGCCGTTTTGGTGTCACTGGATGAAATTCAAAGTTTCTTTACAAGGCATGTATACGAGAAAAAAAAAACTCTTATTCTTTTTCTTTCTCTTTCCTCACTAATCTAGACATACATATCATCATGCTATAAAAAATGTATTCCAATAAGTAATAAATGATAATCATCATTCTAAGTAGGAATATATCAGTACACGTTAAATGATATTAGAGATTGTTACATCTAAATTATATTAACTGTTCCACCCTACACATAACAAGTACAACAAAACTTTCTTCAGCTTGGAAATGGTGAACAGATTTGAAGAGTATGTTTTTATTCATTCTTTCAAGATGCCATATACAATGCAATGAGGAAGAATCCTCCAATGTTTCTACTATCTTACTTGCTACAATGCGATGGAGATCAAGACCACTAATTTCAACTTTATCCTAGAGATAAGATGAGAATATGAGAATTGTTCTTTCAGTTTATTCATCTTTTATTCAAGAGTTTTGGGGAGTTGTGGTTTGTTTGGCAAGAGAGAAATGCAAGAATTTTTGAAAACAAAGAGAGATTTGCAGGGGAGGTATGGGATCTATTTTACTTTTTTTTCATATTTGAGGGCTTCTTGTACCAAGGCCTTTAGAGGGGTTCCTCTTTCCGTTTTACATCTAGATTGGGTTGTAGTTTGTAATTCTTCGCTTTAGCTTTAGCTTTGTAAGTTCTTCTACTATGGAAAGGAAAAATCTTTTCCTTCCTTTGTACTTTTATCTTCCTTTTAATATATTAATTTTTTGTTTTTGATAAAAAAAGTGAGAAATATTCTTGTTAGAACTCGAGTTAGGATTCTTATTTGCTATAAAATTAGGATTTCTATTCTTAATAAATTAGTTTTTTAGTTTAGTTTCAATTCTTATTACCTTAACCTAGGATGAAAATTGTATTTCGTTTAGGATTAGTATATTCCTTTACTTATGAAAAGATTAATAGTATTGAGAATATTTGGAAAATTTGTGTCTTTATAGAATTTTTTGTTATCTCATAATCTCTCTTGGCTATGAATTAATTTGGATAAAAGCTCCTTATTGCCTGTGTGAAGAGTGGAGAATGTGGAAAGACTGGCTCTTGAATTGTGCTTTAAAATTGGCTCATTGCCAACAGAGTACTTAAAGCTGCCTTTGGGAGCAAAACACAATTCTGTTAGTGTGTGGGAGGCGGTAGAAGAGAGGTTTCGAAAGAGATTGACTATTTGGAAAAGGCAGTACGTCTCTAATGGTGGAAGACTCACTCTCATTAGAAGTACCCTCTCTAATATGCCTACCTTTGTTATGTCCCTTTTCCGTTAGCCCAGGGGTGTCAAGGTAAGATTAGAAAAAATTCAGAGAAATTTTCTTTGGGGAAGAGGCAATCTTGAAGGAAGATTCACCTGGTTAACTAGGGCTGTTTGAGTAAAGAGAAAGGCGGTCTAGGCATTTGAAGCCTATCTAGCTTTAATAGGGTGCTGTTAGGAAAATGGAATTGGAGATTCGTAGTGGAGGAAAATTCTATTTGGAGGATTATTATTAGCTTGAAGTATGGTATGGAGGATGGGAGTTGGTTCTTTAACACTCCAAGGGGCAGCTATAGGGTCGGTCCTTGGAAGGATATCACAAAGAAGCAATGCAACTGTTGCAAAATTGCTCGCTTGAGGTTGGCGATGGGCACAAAGTCAGGTTTTGAGAGGATGTTTGGTGTGGAGAGACCTCTTTATGTTCTTCTTTCTCCTCCCTTTATGAAGTGGCTGGTTTTAAAGGGGCAAAAATGGCAAAGCTTTGGGAAGTCACAGGGTTGGGAGGAGGGCGGAACTTCAGATTTGAAAGACACTTTAATGATTGAGAGATGGAGGAGGTTTAAATTTCATCTGTATCGTTAGTTCCAAAAGCATAAGCCCCCAGTCCAGAGATATGCTTTGGTGGAAGTTGGCAAAGGATGGTATTTTCACTTTCAAGTCTAGTTTTGACCTATTGGAAGGAGGGAGATAGCAACTGGTCCTTGTTAAGATGATTTGGAATCTACTTGTTCCTACAAAAGTGGGGGTTTTTTGTGTGGGAGGTTTGGTGGGGGAAGACTCTGACTATGGATCAACTTAAAAAATGAGGCTTTTCCCTTGCCAGTAAGTGTCCTTTCTATGGGGAGGTGGAAGAAGTTTTGGAACACCTATTTATGCACTGCTGAAAGATTTGGGGCTTATGGACAACCTTATTTTCTCTTTTAGAAGATGGTTGGATTTGTCCCTTCTTGGTAAAAGAGCTGATTCTTGGTTGGTTTCGTCTTCCTCTAAAGAAAAAAGAAACAAAACTTTGGTGGGTAGCTCCTCTGTGCTTGTTGTGGGCAATCTTGAAGGAGAGGAAGAAAGTTGTGTTTGTGGATGACCGGTTTTCTTTTGATAGGTTGAAGTCTTTTTTCTTTAGGTCCTTTGCGCTTGGGCTACTATGATTCTTGATGTGGATTCTTCTTTTGTAAGATGCCTCTTGTGTATTCTTTAGCTTGTTAGGTGGGCTAGTAAGTTTTTGTTTTAGCCCCCTTTTTGTATAGGCCTTCAGTCTCCCTTTGTATACTTCCTGTATATGCTCTAGGGCTACCAATGTGGATTCTTTTTCTCTCTAATATATTGCTTCGTTTGCCTATCAAAAAAAAAAAAAAAAATCTAACATAATTTTTTTTCCTCTTCTTACTAAGTCCTTCCTTAGCTACCATAAAACCATTTTGGGCCTTGGGTATCACCTTTGCTGTCACACTTTTAGCCTATCGGCCAAACACCTTTGCCAACTGCTTGTACAACCTCCCTGTCAATCTTATTGGCCTAGAGTCCCTTAAATCTTTAACTCCCCCTTTCTTTAGAATCAATATAAAGAAAGTTGCATTCAAACTCTTCATAACACAACTACTCATGAAACTCCCTTAAAAAGCCAATTACCTCATCTTTTATACACTCCAAAAAATTGCCAAAAAATCATAGAGAACATGCACTTGGGGCCTTGTCTTCATCAAAATCCGGAAAGAGCACCAAAAACCTCCTCATGTAAGGTTTTTTCTAGCCCAGAAACCTTTGAGCTTCAAACCTCTTTCAAGACAAACCATTTATGCTGGGCTTTCACTCACTGAGGGTTGAAAGAAGACACTAGAAAGCTTGGCCTACTTCTTTAATATCATTCTCTTATGTATACCAGAATCCATGAGTTTTAATTCTAGCCATCTGGTTTCTCCTCTTATGCGTGCTTATGGAAGAAACTCGTATTACTATCCCCCTCCCTACGCCACACTTCCCTTGATTTCTTTGTGGGAAAAGGATGAAGATAGATGTGTTTATATGCAGTTTTTAGATAACATGAAAAGAAAGGAATTGAAAATCATTTGGCAGTGTGAAGTCTGAACGAAGCCTCAAGAGCACTTTTTTAGCGATTTCTTCTAGCAGATTAACTTGGAGGTAGATAAAGGTTTTATGCCTTTAGTTGATTTTGTTGATTGGTTGGGTTCTAACCAAGGAAGTAAGAATTGTGTTCCCTATTTTATATCTATACCTTTTGGCCCATGTTGTATATGTCTTTTGTACTTTGGTTTGTATTTCCTATAATGCTTTCTGTATGATACTGTCACTTCAATTGTCTATAATAATAATTGAATTAGTAAAAGAGAATAAAATACACCTGGTGGAGTTAAACCTTGTAAAGCTATACTGAACTAAGAAACTAATGATTATAATATCATCCATGGGTGAAGCTTTGCTCTTCTCTTTATAGAGTTTGTTATGAGCTGCCTAAATGATTAGATTCTTCTGGAATGCTAGCTAAGCTAAATAGTTCTACTTCCCTTCAATCAAATCAATGAGCCTTTTTTAATTTTTTATTCAGGTGCCTAGTGTCCCCTCTTTCCAGCTTTTTGGGTTTGAAAACCCAACTCTAAGGCTTGCAGAGAGTGTATTACCTCTCTGGTGCCAGAATCTGAACAATCAAATATTTGGTTTCAGTGCCCAAAGACAAAAGTACTATATGAGCTCCAGTGTGGGATTATGCATTGTGGTTGGATCAAATTCAACATCGGGAACATATTGATGAAATTTCCTAATTCTGTCTGATTGTTCACTTTTAGTAGCACTCCATTAAGAAGTATGAAGTTCTCTAGATACCTCTAGGGTTCAATATGCATCTTATGTGAAGTGCTTTTTATGTAATTGATGATTCAACAATAATGGTCTGTGACCATCAATGTGTGTGTGTTTTCCAGTTGAGTCATTAGAGATGTCTGTTAGTAATTTTAATATGTTTCTATGTTTCAGGCTATCAGATGATTCAAAATTTGCAAAGAACGTTGTTGGTGTTTTAATTGAATCTGGGAGTGAAAGTCAAATGAAGTTAAAAGGTAAAAAAAAAACATTTCATTGACCTGTTATTTATTTTTTAGAAGAGTGAACATTTATCGGGAAGCTATTTATAGTCTTTTTTTTTTGTTCTATATCTGTTGTAGGATTCTCACCAGTTGAAAAGTTTCCACAAGCTGAATTTGCTCCTTACCGAAGCATCAATTATGAGTGGAATCCAATTGTATGTTAAGTTAGATGCTAGTTGTTCTCTAAAATTGTTTCTTCTTAGTAGTGTTGATGGCAAATTTTTTGGGCATGGATTCTTGATGGAGAAGTACTATTTTGGTTCTTGATTGAAAAAAAAGGAAGTGAAACTGGAAGTGCAACATTTCCTAAACCCAAAGGTCATTTCTAAAAAATCCAGATGTTATATACCCGGTCTAGGGTAGCATGATATGCTTTTGATTATTATTATTTTTATCAGAAGCAAAATATATATCAATAAAATTGAAGAAACACACGAGAAGGATGAGAAATTCTCCTCATGTATGCAAGCTGATCAAGGATTAATCAAACAGCCTGGGATATGTACAAAAAGAACAAAGGGCCTCTATGGAATAACTCATTTTGAAGCTCATTGGGAACCCTTCTTAATGAAAAGCTGAATTACATAAGAAGAGTTTAAAGAATATCCGTCATCACTTCTTATTTTATTGAGTTCATATAATCTCATATGTTTGAACATCAGTCTTGCAGCCTTTTATGGTGCCATGTTCATATATTGTGCATTTGTGTTTTTTTTTCCTGTAACACTTTATGTTAAATGACCGCTCTCCTAAAAGCTCCAAGCTTGTAGGATTTGGGTTTAATATGAATATCATGCTGCACCCTCCTTCACGTGCATGCGGTCCATACACATGCGCGTGGGACTGAAGTCAGTTATGGACCTTTCAAATAAACATGGGGATTAAATTACGAGGAGAGGATTCCGAACCCACGGAATGCTCACTGCCCAAGCAGCTCGTCTGTATTAGTGATAGCTCTCTAGCTCAAGCATGGGATTTGGGGTTTAATATGAATATCATGTAACACTTTACAACACCTTTTCATGTTCTAGATCGTTTGAAATTGTCAAATCAGTGTCTTTGCATTATGTTGCGTTAGATCTTATTCCATGTCTGTGCTTGAAATAATTTATAACCGGCTGATGGTCAGTTAGCCATTATGAAAACTGCTCCTTTAGTTTTTGATTTTTACTTTAGTTCTTTAGTTTTGTCTTAGTATTTGTAGTAAATTGATGGAATGCATTAAAGATAACTGCTTAGCATTGAGTGTTCATTATATCATGATAGTATGTAGAATAGTTCCTTGGCGAATAATAAGATGAATGAGTTGGAATTATTTTTGCATATTGATCATTGAAGAAATATAATATGGCGCGTTTGTGTTAGCATTTATGATTTTCTGTTTTATGGATAAAAACGGTACCCATCGTCACTTTTAGTGGGATTGATTTCTTAATGATCTGACATGATTGTTGGTGGGTTTTAGGAGGCACAGGAGCTGTGTTTCATATTCTTTTTAAGAAGCTAAATCTACATTACTTTCTATTTGCAGGGATCTGGTATCATGCGGAAAAGTTACAATTTTCCTATATTCTTGCTTTCGCAATCTGGCACAATGACCCTGCAGGAGGTAATGCACCATGTTTAAAATTTCTGAGCCCTTGACATGAGGTTGCTGTTATAATTAGTTGGTCCAATGGACTGTATCGGTCAGTACTATGTTGGTGTTACTTCTATCCCTTACAAAAGTTTAGACAAGCTTCACAAGGAAGCATTGTAATCATGATTGTGACTAATAAAATTAGTCTATGTTATTTAGACAATGGTTTTTGTTGAACATGAAGGCATAAACCCTTGATCAGGTGAATTCTTTATGCTTCCCTTACAATTTTGACTAGAAGGGGAAGTCCTATTTTTTGGAACACATGTGCCTGTTTGGATTTTTTTTCACAGTGAGTTAGTAACAAGGTGATATTTCTAGAGAAGGATTTATTGAAAAGCCACAATGTATGTGGAACAGTTGCAAATAATGGCTTTTAATGTATCTGTGGGAAATTTTTTTTGACCATTGTATGTTTTATGGATTCAGTGGTGATTTCTTCGTTTCTTTCATAATTTCCTCTGGATCACCACGCAACTTTGCACAGGTTGCCAGCAAAAATGAGAACAACAAAGTCTTATACTGCAGATGTTGCTGGAGTTTGATCTAGTGGTGATAAATTTTTCTGATGCATTTTGGTTATCTTTCACATTTTAGTTATTATTTTAAGGAGCTCTGCACAAGGTCTAAATGGTGTTCTGATCCATGCTACACTTTATTTTTCAGACAACAAAATCTGGGACTCATGATTCAGAATCTTGTCTGAAAGAAGGGACTTGTCTACCTTTAGGAGGATACAGGTGAGATTTCTTGAGATTTTCTTTTTCATTATGTAGTTTGCTCATTAAAAAAACCTCGAACACCACCCCCTCTTAATGGAGAACATTAAATTTTATATTTTTGAGCACAGGAGCATTAAATTTTAGTGTAATGGAGGAAAAAGTATGAGGAAGGATGCATCATTGCTCATGGAGGGTTATTGCACAGGCCTTTTACGATTTTACTAGGTGCACTTAGTTTGTGGTGGAAGATGCGATGAGAATCTGTTTCTTTGGTTCTCAATTTCCAGGTCTATTCAAAAGTTTTACAGCTAAAAACCTTCGTATCTTACTAATTCCTGGGTCTTTATATCTTTTCTCTCAAGCCTATGACTTTTGTTATAATCTCTCTAATTTTGAGATAGAAGATTTAGAAAAACTAATGTTCTTTCTTACTCATTTGCACTCCATCTGTTTCAAATGCAAGAGCTTGGTCTTTATTTTTATCAAGTTTATTCGCAGCAAAGTTTTTCTTTGTAGCGTTATACATCCATTCTTTTCAATTCCTTTTCTTCCTACTAATTTTGTTTAGAAATCTCAAGTCCTTCATAAGGTCAAATCTTTTTGCTAGGTGGTGACACATAAGAAGTATCATTGACATATTACAATTGAAAAAACAACAAAGCCACAGTGTTTAACTATGTTGTATATGGGGCACAATTCTTGGATCATCTTTTTTCTATTATCCATTAACTTTGGGGGTATGAGAGATTATTTAGATTGATTAAGTTAGATTGGGTTTCTCCTAGGAGTATTTGTGACATGATCATTGCATACCAGGGATTGAGAAGCTCGAAAATAGAGCAGTATTGGCAAACTACTTGTTTGGCTCGATTGATTAGAAATTTGGTACTGCCTCGGCGATATTGGTCGATATAGGATCTCCCGGACCGGCCGGACCACGATCGCTCCACGATTATCGTTAACGAGGATATAGCGCCGATTTTTTATAAATGTCGCCGATATTTCGAAATTATACCGATATTTCGGGATATATCTCGAAATTTTTATCGATATTTCGGGATATATCGGATTATTTTGGTCAAAGGTTGGTCAAACCAGCCAAAATTTGGGAAAATTGGCTTCTGATGGGATTCGAACCCAGCCACCTAGCCCAAAATGAGAGAGGACCAACCATTCATTCAATAAATATAGTGCAAATATTATTTTAATAGTAATTCTAATTATTTTATTGAATTTTTTTAAGAAAGTCTTTTTTATATTGTTTATATATAACTTAAATTTAAAAATTATTTTACATTATTCCATAAATTTAACTTAATTAAATTAGAATTTCAATATTAAATATTTCATTTCTTCCATTAATGCTTTTATTAAAAAAATTAATGTCACTTTATTTTTTATTTTTTTCACATTAATATTTTTAATTTTTTAAAATAAATACTGAAACATATGTTTGATTAAAAAATTAGATAGTTAAAATTTATAATTTATAAAATTAAAATTAATTTGATAAGATAAAACATATATATATATATATATATATATATATATATATATATATATATATATATATATATATATATACTATATATATATATATAATTTTCAATAGATAAAGTCTTAATATAAAGATTAAAAATATATATATCGAAATCGATATAATAAATATATACCGGAGTATATCCAGATATATCGAAGTAAAATCAAATATCTGGAATATATCCCAGTAAGCTAGATGAATTTTATCCTTGATTTGGCTTTGATTTGAGCTTGTGTGATAAGAAGAAATGTTAGGTTGTAAGGATAATGTGATGATTTGAAGGTTTTGAGATACCATTCATTCCTTGCTTCCTTTTAGATTCCTCTGTCCATAACATTTAAGGGCAATCCCCAGTGTGTTTTCAACGATTGGTTTTGGGGTGTAAGGTCAGGTGTGAAATTTGGGGAAAGCCGAGAGGTTGTATATGTGTTTTTCCATATGTTTATAATTTTCTTAAGTATAGGTTTACTTAGTATTTTGGAGGTTCTAGTTGTTTAGTTTCTTGTTTTTGGGAGCAGAACGTCACACACAATTGGGAAGTTGGCGAGAACAGAGAGGATCTTGGTCAGGAAAATGACTGTCTCAAAATTCACAGGTACGACGACAACCTCTATGAACAGTCTCCTTCTTCCCTTATCTCTGTTTTTGGCCGTCCCCTGTTACCAGGGGGCATTTCTGGCCTGGGGGGTATCAATGGGGATGAGGACTTGGAACCATTAAGGGTGGTGGCGGTTGACAGCAGGGTATGGGGAGTGGATTTTTCAGGCGCGTTAATTGAAGAAGGGAGGGGCTCGGTGCAGTTGGCTAAAGGACGAAGGAGGTCCAAAATGAGTCATCAGAGCTCTGGACTTACGAGAGATGGGAAAACAGTTGTCTGGCTAAATTTAGCGATTTCCTTGGGTTCCCCACTAAGGGGTTTGAAAAGGGTCTGAATTATTGAAACTTACTTGAATTCACAAAGCTTCGGCAAAGGAAAGGGATGCTGACATTGTAAAGCGGCCGAGAAATTAAAGAAAAGCTGAGTGCCTGATGTTCATGGGAAGAAGACAAACGAGGAAAGCGGAAAGATTGAGAGATCTACTACTAAAGTTAAAATGAAGATTAAATTCTATCATGGAATGTTAGGCGTGAGCGACCTAGGCAAAGGAAGTGATAAGAGTTTCTCGAGATCTAACGGGGTGGACTTGTTTGCCTCCGAAACTAGGTCTAGCAAATGAATAATGTTATGGCGCGTAGCAGGGTGGCGGGTTCTGAGCAGGAGAGATCTTTGAATGCAGAAATTGCGGGGGTATTCTTCTTCTACAGGATAAAATAAGAATCAATATAATTGGATTCGAGTGGCGAGGCTGACTTTTCGAGTTTCTTGCTTGTTTAGAATGGTGACGAGACCGGGTTCGATGGGTTTAAGGGTGTATGGCGGAATTGAAAGGCTTAGAGAATCTTTACGGGAAGAGTTGGGTTCGATTAGGCCTTTAGGAAGACCCACAGTGTGTTCAGGCCATTTGGCCAATTCTTTACTCTTAGTCTGAGGTGGTAGGATTTCCAATACCATGAGAAGGTTTTGACGTCTTTGAATAACACGGTTGAGAGACCTTCCTGCCCGGGGAGGAGCCTTACACTTGGCGGCTGACCAGTGGTCATTCTGCTTGAACCATTCCTTGTCTCTCAGTGGAGAGGCCAACAATAGGGTGATCCAGAGACGCCTTCCTAGGCCAGTCTCTGATCACTTCCCCATTATGTTGGATAGTGAGGGCCTTAGAACTAGACCCTCCCTTTTCGTTTCGAATTAATGTGGCTGAAATTTGAGGGTTTCAAAGAGATTTTAAAAGGGTGGTGGCAAAATCTTCAGTTTTACGGATCATTCAGTTTCATCCTCTCTGCAAAGTTAAAGGCCTTGAAAAGGTTTCTCGAAGACTTAGAGCAGAGTTTTGGTAAAGTTGAGACCCGATAAGAAGGATGCTCTTCGTAGGGTGAGTTTTGGGATGAGCTCAAAGAAGGAAGAGTGCAGGACTCGAGGAAGTTGAGGCATACTAAGGCAGAGATGATTTAAAGAGTGGGCCACGATGGAGAGACCTCACGGAGACAAAAAATCTAGAGAGACTTGGTTAAAAGAAGGAGACATGAATACGGGTTCTTTCACAGGATGGCTAATGCCCACAGGAGAAGAAATTGCCTTAAAAGCATTAGTATCAATGGCAGAAAGCTTGATAAGGAGGCTGAGATCAAGGAAGGTCTGGTGAATGCATTCCAAAACTTGCTTACGGCCCCGGGTGGATGGCGTCCTCCCCTTCCTGTTTTTGCTCTCAATGAGATCGGGTATGAGGAAGCTGCTAGGCTGGAGGAAACCTTTTAAGAGGAGGAAATTTGGACAGCGAGTTCAAGTCTTAACAGTGAAAAGGCTCTCGGACCTGATGACTTCCCTATAGCCTTCTGGTCTTTTAGTTGGGACTTTGTAAAGAATGAAGTTCTAGGTTTTTTCAAGGAGTTTCATGAACAGAGCAGATTTGTTAAACATCTAAATCGACACCTTGATCCCAAAGCGGTAGTGAGGACTTCAAGGACTTAAAACCGAGAAATCAACCTTGTGGGTGGCTTGCTCTAGTCTTGACAAAAGTGTTGGCAATGAATCAGAGTCTTGAATGAGGTAATTTCACAGAATCCCCGAAATGCCTTTGTAGAGGGTGTCGGATGCGGATGCGTCTTGATTGTGATGAGATAGTGGACTCAGCCACGAGGAGTGTGGTTTGATTTACCAAAGCGGATATAGAAAAAGCTCTCACGGCTTGACATCGGTTAGGAGTTCACAATACCCGAGCCATGAAGCTGAAGATGGGTTTCGAGGAGCGGTGGATGAGTTGGATCAAATGGTGCATTTCCACAGCTTCTTTCTCAATCCTTTTCAACGGATCCCCAGCTGGCTTCTTCCCCAGCTCTAGGAGTTTGAGACAGGGCGATCCCCTATCCCCTTATCTCTTCATCATCGGAATGGAAACTCTAAGCTGTCTGTTAAATCGCGCTATTGATGGAAACTATCTTTTTGGTACCAAGATCGCTGAAGGGAGAGGGGAGGAGCTGGTTATTTTCCACCTCCTCTATGCCGATGACACACTCCTCTTTTGCGAGGCCGGCAACGATCAATTAAAGTTTATAAGCTGGACTTTGATGTGGTTCAAAGCGGTCTCGGGTTTGAAAATTAATCTAAACAAAAGCGAAATCCTCCCCATTGGACTAGTGGCTAACATGGAGGAGTTAGCCTTAGAGCTTGGTTGTAAAGTTGGCTCCCTTCCCACGACCTACTTGGAATGTCCCACAGGAGCCAAAACATAAAAATATTAAGTGTTTGGGATTGAGTTGAAGAAGATTTCGGAGAGGAAGGATTGGCATCTGGAAGGGTGAGTGCATTTGAGGCGGAAGGGCCCACGCTCATCCGTAACTCCTTGTTAAATACCTCCAGGTTATCGTCTCTCTCTTTTTCAGAAACACCCTTGAAGGTGTGTGCTAGATTGGAAAGGATTTAACAACAGTTTTTTTGGGGAGGAAGCGACCTTGATAAGAAAGTCTCTTTGGTGAAATTTGGATCCAATGTGCCTTTAGCATGAAAGAGAAAGGGGGCGTGGGATAAAAACTGAATATGAGCAGGCGTTGCTCGGTAAATGGAATTAGGCGGTTTGTAGCAATAATTGATTTGGAAAAGTTATTTGCGATAAATTTGGTGAATACGATGCGTGCATGCCGCGACCTCGGGCGAATATAGGACTAACTTATGGAAGGGAAATTAGGAAAGGGATTACCTAGCTTTTTCCAAAATGCGGTCTTACTGAGGATGGTAGGAGGATCAAGCTTTTGGAAAGATGTTGGTGTGGAGAGGAGGCCTGTGTTTTAGGGTCATCCCTCTCTTTTCCAGTTTGAACCTTAAATGAAAGAAATGAATTGCGGACATCCCAGGATGAAATAGGGGTTGGGTTTTCAATTTGACTTTCCTAAGATTCTCTCGATATTTGGGAGATTGAGAGGAGCATCTCGAAGATTCCTTCATACCTTCACGAGTTTAACTCTCTACGCCCTTCGGGTGAATGACTCCTATTAAAGAATGATAGGAAAAAGGTTCACCATTGGTGTATAAGGTTTCGATTGCTTCCCAGCCTTTGATTTGCCATAAATGCAGTTTGTAATCCAGGTTGATTCCTCGAAAAATAGGAGTCTTTGTGAGGCTTCACTTAGGCGAAGTGCTCGCAGCAGGTAACTCAATGCAGATGGAATGACTTTGGTAAATAGATGCTTTATGTGCGAGGAGACGAGGAGAATATAGACCCTTGATCCGTTGCTTAAAAGTCTTTAAATGTTGTGGATCTTTTTGTCAATCGTTGGGACTAGTTAGGTCTTTCCGCATTCGGTGCTTCATACCCTTTTAGCTTGACATGGGGCTGCTGTGGGTAAAAAGCGCAAAAGAATCTGGCTAGCTGCACCTTTGTGCCTATTTTGGACTCTTTGGCGGGATAGAAATAGGTTGGTGTTCGAAGCGAAAGGCACCCTTGACGAAATCAAAGCTAACTGTATCGATCTATGGGCCAGGCTAAGTGTATAGGGTTGATAAAGCGATTAGTTCCAATTTCTTGTGGGAGTAAGGTAGTTTTTTGGCTTTTGTTTCTTGTTTGGTTGGCTCCACTTTGTAAACGTCTGTGTCTTCTTTGGAACTTTCCCTTCATCTATAATATCTATTTTTACTGATAATTTTTTTATTTTTTTTTTATTTAAAGTATTACGGGGAGTATACAAAGAGTGCCAATTGCTATAACAAAAAGAAAGGTGATCAAACAAAAAACAACCCTCCTTAAGGAGTCCCAAGCCAATCCAAAGCTCTACAATAGAGAATACTCTTGGAGTAAACGAATTAGATCATTGCCCAAAGATTGCAAAGAAAAGCCTCATTGATTTGCTGGTTGGATTCAGCCTTTAGGTGTTATTTTGGTACACGACAATAATGTGTCAACTACAACTAAAGTTGTTAGTGTATCACATTCAATAATCTTCGATTTTATATATCTATATTTAATTACATTTACAACATTTAGGGTATTTTCTTAGGATAGTTAGGTTTTGAGGCTTAAATATAAGTGTTTTTTGGGTTATATGTAATTATCAAGCTATGATTCAATACAAATTTTAGTTTGTTTTTGTTATAGCATATATCTACTTTACATATAGATTTGTATCCTATTAGGAAACTTGTCTTATAGAGTTGTAATCTATTAGGAAGGTTAAATTGATTTTTCTATATATATTCATAATGGATAAATGAATAAATCATAAGGAATTCATTCCTCCAATTCTTTTGTTTAGCTTTCTACATAATATCAGAGCCTAGGGTTCAAATTTGAGCCAAAACAAGAAAAAATTCTAGGACATCTTGGAATACATAACCATTTGCCCGAGGTTGGTGTTTGAAACCACGCACTTGGCGAGGAGCTTAGGGTGTCTGCCACCGCCGCAGAAGATGCGGCAGCGACCAAGACCACCAAGTCCGGTGGCCGGAAGGTTCGAGTGTGAGCGACACTCGCCACCACAACAATTTGCCCTGTGGCGCGTGGGATGCGCGTGTGGGCTCGTGGGGCATTCGGCAGCCGAGACTCCTCCTCGGCATCATTGCAGTGATTATTCAGCCACCTTGCCTCCCTTGTTCGATGCTGCGACGGTGATTTTCAAAACATTTTTGTGTCCCATGACCACATTTTTCTAGGTTTTCGTGCCTTTCTCCTTGATATCTTCGAGATTCAAAGGTGTTTTGTGGATCGTAGGACCAAGTTCTATTCCAGGGCAATGTTTTTGTGGAAAGGTGATTCTTTTCTTTGCAAGATCCTATTTTTTTAGTATTTTTCGGATTTTTAGAGGCTTTTTCGAATTAGATATGCTTCTATGACTAACACGAAAACCCTCGAGAGGAGTTGTGTGTCATTATTGCCGCGTCAAGGGCGTATGCACTTTGAATTGTAGGAGATTCCGCGAGAATAAAGTGAAGATTTCAATCATTCATCATCGAAATCACTTCGGTCTACATCTACTTCTATCGGTACACTTGTCGAGTTAAGGTCACTTCGGTCTGTCCTACTTCTCCGGTACCTTTCGTCGAGTTAATTAAAACCCCGACACATGTTTTATTTTATTTTCATATGGGTCGTTGGCTGCAGGCCGTGTAGCGTATTCGATGTTCAGTTTATTTACTACGTTTTAGGTCACACTCTTACTGCCTCTATTATTACCATACTTGGATGGAATTGACATCTTGTGTCCTTAGATTAGGCCACGATTCATCCGACTCCTCTAATCACTTTGACCTGTTTTAGAGTTCTGCACAATTCTCTTTTAATTTAATATTTGTGAAGGTAAAAAATTTCCCTTTCGTACCACTATTACGAGAATCTCATTCTTTTCACCAGTCATTGCTTGATTCGGGATCTTTCGACTCATGATTATTGGTCAAGGATGAGAAAGTCGAGGAATTACCTACATCCGCGAAGCGGAGATTAAAGTGCATTGCTCGTTAAGGGTTGTTACCCCATTCGACTACATTGTCGGCTTAGGTCGTCCATGCTTTTAAACTACTGTTGAAGAAGCTATATTCTCAGTTTTCTAGCCTATCCTCATTGAACTATGAGTTGTGTTGATATGCTAAGCTTCATTGAGTGCATTTGAGTACTAGAGTCAATAAACGAGCTTCCTCTCCTTTTGAGTTGGTTCATTCGGATTTGTGGGATCCATGTTCAGGGGTGTCCCCAACTAGGTTTCGGTATTTTGTTACGTTTGTCGATGATTATTCGCGAACAACTTGGTTATATTTAATGAAATATCGTTCGGAGTTATTTTCTAACTTTCGTGTCTTTTGTGCTGAAATTCACGCTCGGTTTCATGTTTTTGTTCAAAATTTGAGAAGTGATAATGTCAAAGAATATTGTTTGAACGATTTCGATCGTGTCTTGAGAATGATATCGCCGTGGGCGTCTTGTGTTGTCTTTCGTACTCAAAATGGAGTTGTTGAAAGAAAAAAATAGACCCACTATGAAGCGCTCGGACTCCCCATTGTTTCAAATGCGTGCCCAGGCATTTTGGGGCGATGGTTTCGAGGGAAATAGAGTCCCGATGCATGATTTAGTAAATTTAGCCAAGTCGTTTGAGGAATTTGGCGTCTGTCATCGACCACTTAAGTAGCCTACGGGGAACTCCGGTTCGTATATCGTGACGATGGTAGTGTATGTGGAGTGGGAGTGACTACAAGGCATCTCATCTCTGATCCATTTTTTCAAAGCCAATTAGCCACAAAGGACTTAGGGATCTTCAGATACTTCTTGGGCATTGAAGTTATGTGAAGCAAGCATGGAATCTTGCATCTCAAAAACATGTGTGATCTATTAATACGAGACTCGAAAGTTGGGGAAAAGCCGTACGATTTTACTTATGGTTATGGCGTACACCTTATTAGAGAAGACAAAACATTTAAGGATCCTGAGAGATATAGAAGATTAGTTGGGAAGCTGAATTATCTTTTAGTAACTTGTCCTGATATTGCCCTTTCGGTCGGTCATTGTAAAGTCGGTACATGTCACGGCTCAATGATCGACCATACGCGCATTTGTGAACAAATTATGTTATGAAATCGGCCGGGACGTGATATTTTATAGAGTAATCATGGGCATAATAGAGTTGAGTGCTTTTTGGCCGCCAGTTGGGTAGGATCTAAGGAGGGCGAAGTCCTTTCGAGTGCTTGTGTGTTTGTTGGAGGAATCAGTGCATGGAAGAGTAAAAAGCAGTGTTGTCTACCGATGCAGTGCATAGTACGAATATAGGCATTGACCACGGTCGTGTGTGAGATCAATTAGCTTCATGAACTCTTGATGGAAGTCGGTATTGAGACACCAGTCCCAACAAAACTTTGGTGTGACAACCAGGTTGCCTTTCATATTGCTTCTAATCCTATATTCCATGAACGAACTAATCATATTAAGATAGATTGTCATTTCGTTCGTGAGAAAATACAATTTGACTTGATTTCTATAGGATATGTGAAGACTGAATAACAATTGGGTGATATCTTCACAAAGGCCCTAAGTGGGGACCGGGTTAGTTGTTTATGTAACAAGTTTGGCATGATTAATATCTATGCTCCAACTTGAGGGGGAGTATTATAACATATATTTACTTTACATATAGATTTGTATCCTATTAGAAAACTTATCTTATAGAGTTGTAATCTATTAGGAATGTTAGATTCACTTTTGTATATATATTCTAAATGGATCAATGAATAAATCCTGAAATTCATTCCTCGATTCTTTTGTCACAGCTTTCTACAATTTTCATGATTTTAGATCTTAAGTTTCTGAGTTTGATTTCAAGTTTGTCTTTCAGTTATGGATTTATATGTTCGTTTATGTAAAAGCCAATATATTCAACATCAAAAAAGGAAACATGGAAGCCCACAGGTATATTGGGAGTATACAAAGGGGGACCCCTAGGGGGAATAAGGAAAACAAAAGGAAAAAAAAACCCACCAGCCCACAACTATACCCATCAACCATCATCTACAACCCATCCAAGCCAAGAAATCAACCACAGAACTAGGCCTATCAACAATGTACAAATATACCTTTATTGATGTTGAATAAATTGGCTTTTACTGATAAAAAAAAAAAAAAAAAATCCTGGAAAAATCATTCTGCCATTTTGTTTGTTTGTTTTTGTTTTTATAATAAAAAACATAGTAAATGGTTTAGATGACACATTACGCTGCACGGATGGCAATTTTCTTCATTAGCTGTTCATTAAATTGGCTGTATAAACTGATGGGTTTTCAGTTCTTCCCTACCTTTTTCTTCTATTTTTTTATTTTAAAATATAACCTTTGATTTTTTTTTTTTTTTGTATCTTAAATGTGAAGGGCAGTGTTTGGTCATCACTTCCTCCAATAAATGTATCCTCGGATCAGTCGAAGCCTGTCATATTAACAGTGGCATCTATGGATTCTGCTTCATTTTTCCGTGATAAAAGCTTTGGTGCAGATTCCCCTATATCTGTCAGTTGAAGTCCCTTGACGCGAATCCATTCACCCAATCTAGTGTTTTCATTGCTTTCCCTGAACTCATTTAATCCTGAAATTTGTTCTTGTATTTAGGGGCTAATTTCATTAATGGCAGCTGTTGATGCTCTTTCTCATTTGGATGGCTTAAATGACCTCAGCAAGCAGGTGTGTATAATAAGTATTTTATCTCAAAATGAATTTTTCTGAGAAATTCCTTTTCAGAGTATTTGTATTAAAAATGGGTTTCTTTTTCTCACTGGTAAATAAATAATGTATTAAAAAGAAGGAGATACACACTGTATACAATATAAACAAGGACCAAATAAAGAGCCTGAGGCAGAAAAACCTGATAGCATGGCCTACAGAAAATTTGTTCAACCTAAGGAAGCTTCCTATTCCTCTCCTTCCATAAGGTTGAAAATAAACACAATGAGCAACTTTTGAAGCTTTTTTCCTCTTTCTATGAACAAAGGACCCATGTCAGCTCAGAGTGACCTCTTTAACCAAAGAATGCATCACCTGATGGATACTAAAAAGTGCAAAATTCAACTGCCACATTAAGTGAGCTTTCAACCAATGAATGAAAAATATGGTTGATTGTTTCTTCATCTTTATTCACACAAGAAGGTCTATTGGGAATCCTTAAACCCTCTTTTTAAGCTAATCTAGAGTCAAAATCCTAGCCTGAGTAAAACATAGACAATCGGAATTTTCTGACTTACTGGGGCATCTAGAATTCAATGGGCAAGATATCTACATTCAGGATGGTTCTGAAGGTCAATTGAAATGATTCGAGTTTGTTCTATGATAGGAAAAAAAGTGGAAAAATTTTAATAGCAGTGTAAAAGACATTGTCTGACAGGAGGTTTGAAGATTCAGATAGGAGGAGGTGAGCTTCTGGTACATAAAGAAGTGGAGGTATTTTTGTTTCTCTAGGCTTCGAAACAGAAGAAGTGAATTAGGGATAGTGGAAAAGTTGAAAGGCAACTGGAGTAGGAAACACATTTCGGTTTGAATTGGAAGTTCAAAGGAAAAAGTAGAACCCATCTTTTACTGATTTGTTCAACAATAGAGGTAGATTCATTAAGGTGTCAGAATTTGTTACGGATTGAGGAATCAAATTTCTGATATTCCCTGAAAGATAAAGGCAAGGGCTGGGAAAATATAGTAAGGTGTTGCGCTCAGTTCTGGAAAGGCCTTTCAGGTTGTCGTTGAAGAAACCACCAGGATCAGGGATGGTTTCTGGTAGGTAAGTGGTCCTACTCTGGAGTGTTGTGGCCAAGGGGCTCCTGGGTACTAAAGTACTATGGAGAGGTGGCTGCATAGTAGTCTACAAAAGCAAGTTCGGGAGAAAGTGGAAAAAAGGATTGCCAAAAAATTGGGTTGTAGGGGCATGGTGTTAGTAACTCCTTTTTCTTTGCTCAAAGGTTGTTCCCATGAACTCCTCTATTAGGGCCATGAGGCTTCATGAGCCAGGGAGAATTACATAGAGAGATGATCACCGAGAGAAAAGACTGAAATCTATTTAAGGTCAAAAGGGGCAGGGTTGACTTGAGAGGCCTACCATTACATCTTTGGTTGGAGATCCATTTTCATTAAGTGTTGAAACAATGGGGAAAGATTGTAGAGATAGACAAGTGTCATTTGAAGCTAGCAAATTTGTTTTAAAGCTTTGCAGAGAGTAGAGATGAACCCGCACTTCCCTAATTGCTAGAAGTCAGAGATGGAAGTTGAATTTTCATGATGGTAGTTTTAGTCATTAGATAGGAAGGACTACTGGAGAGACTTGAGTTGACTCATGGACCTCACGGTAAGGACAAGTTGGATCTATTGAGACGTAGAAATGGTTTGATCACATTCCTTATTTTGGAATAGGCTTTGGTCACATTCCTCATCTTTAACAATAACAAAGAAATGGTTTGAATTGTGCTCTCTTCAGAGAAGGCCTTTCATTATATAGGAAAGACTACCAGCTGTACAAGGAAAATGAAGCTGTACATGCTAACTACAAGGAATGATCCTAGGAAGCTATACATGGAAACTTAAATCTCCTATTTATGACAGAATATATAGCCTGTACAAGTGAATCAATTACAATTATTATACAGAAGTAATTTAGCTATTGACCACCATGATTTTTTGCATTCATGATTTATTGCCTTCTATTGACATCCCCCCTCAAATAGATGCTTGTTATCAACAAGCATCAATTTATTGTGAAAATATTTACCACTTGAAGATTGGTAGAGACATGAGGAAGAGAAATAATCCGACCTTCGAAAGCCTCACGGATGAAATGACAATCAAGCTCGATATGTTTAGTGTGTTCATGGAAGATGGGATTGGCAGAAATGTGAATTGCACTAGTATTATCCACACGAAGAGGAGTAGGACTGCTAAGAGGAAAACCAAGCTCAACTAGTAGCCCATGAAGCTAGTGTATCTCAGCACAAGCTTGGGGCATAGCTTTATATTCAGACTCAGAAGAGGACTTTGAAACATGGTCTTGTTTCTTACTTTTCTAGGAAATAAGAGCTGGTCCAAGAAACATTCACCATCATGTAGTAGAACGCCTAGTATCATTACACCTTGCATAATCATCATTACTTTATGGCACAAGATCAAGTGAAGTAGAAGCAGGATAGAAAAGTCCACGTGAAGTTGTGCCATGGACATTTCGAATTATGTGATGAACTGTAGCCATATGTAGGTGCCTAGGAGAAACCATGAACTGACTATCCTACTGGATTGCGTAAGAGATATCAGGTCTAGTGACTATAAGATAGACCAGGCTGCCAACAAGAGTACGATAGGTTGTGGGGTCTGACAACAAGTCGTCCGCTTCTTTGCGCAACTTGAGATTAAGCTCCATTGGAGTATCAAGAGGAGTAGAGTTTTGGAGGCTAGCTGCTGCCACCTAGTCTTGGGCATACTTATGTTGTGACAAAAAAATACCATGTGAACTAGCATTAATCTCTATACCAAGAAAATATGTGAGAGCCCAAATCCTTCATGTGGAAAGAGTCTTGTAAATGCTGCTTTAGTTGAGAGATAAGAACTGAATCAGTTCCCATGATTATGATGTTTTCAACATAAACTAAAAGAATGACAATACCCTCCTCAGTCTTGCAAAGAAATAAAGATGCATCATACTTGCTTTTGAGAAAAGCAAACTTGAGTAAGGTAGAGGTGAATTTTTCATACCATGCACGGGGCACCTGCTTTAGACCATACAAGGAGCGACGCAATTTGCACACTACAGAAGTAGAGTTGGAAATTAAACTTGCGGGGGAGTATGCATATAAACATCTTCCTTGAGGTCTTCATGAAGAAAGGCATTCTTCACGTCCATTTGGTGCAAACTCCAATTTTGTGAAGCAGGAATATCCAAAATTGTGCGTATGGTAGTCATTTTGGCTACCGGAGCAAAGGTCTCCTCGTAATTAACTCCATATTCTTGATTATTGCCAAGAACAACTAACCGAGCCTTATACCTGTCTAAACTCCCATCAGATTCGACCTTAATTGAGTAGACCCATTTACATCCAAGTGGTGTCACACTGGCAAGACAATCAACCACTTCCCAAGTCTTATTAGCTTCTAGAGCACATAATTCTTCCTGTGTGCCCATTGCCAGCATTTCTCTGACTGCTTGTGAGTAACTAGTAGGAATAGGAATGGGAGAAAGATTAGCTGAGAGGGTAGAAGTAGAAGTACCTGTTGGAACAGGATCTCTATTTGACAGAGAGGCACGAACAGATTCAAATTTAGGTCACAATTTCATTAGAAGTTGATCTCTTTGATTGGTTCAGGTACTTGTTGTACTGCTGCCAATCCTTATGTGGAGACCTTAGCTGCACAAGATCTGAATAATCATCTCCACAAAGTTAGAAACTATGAATATATTCTTTGGATTGATAGGTCCCCTTGAGTATAGTTAGCAATGGCTAGCTCAAGCTGAAAGTGCCTTGCATTGTTTCTTGGTTATATACTTGCTTGAGATAATCCCACATGGCCTTTGTAGACTTATGCGGCGGGCGCAGAGAAAGAATCAAATGTGGTTCCATAGAAACAAGAATCCAGGTCATGATTTGATTATCTTTAGCAGCCCAAGCTACCTTCTCTGCAGCAGTAGATCCTTCTTTGGTGCTGCCATCCATATGACCCCACAGCTCCTTACCTTTGAGAAATGTCTCCAACTGAAACTCCCAGGCAGCATAATTTTTTGCCAATGAATTTTTTTTTTGATAATGACACAAACATTATCTGACTTCTCCATAATCACTATGGCTATGACTAAGATAGCTAGGATTTCTTAGATGTAGGCTCTAATACCATAACAATAGCAAAGAAATGGTTTGAATTGTGCTCTCTTCAGATAAGACCTTTCATTATATAGGAAAGAATACCAGCCGTTCAAGGAAAATGATGTACATGCTAATTACAAGGAGTGATCCTAGAAGCTATACCTGGAAACTTAAATCTCCTATTTATGAGAGAATATAAAGCTTGTTCAAGTGAATCAATTACAATTATTATACAAAAATAATTTAGCTATTGACCATCATGATTTATTGCCTTCTATTGACAACCTTTAAGGAGACAAACCCTTTTTGTCAGCTCTGCAGAAAAGGGATCTTGTTTCAACTGGGCAACATGTGACCACATTTAGAGTTTGACTGTTCTATGAAGATTTCCTAATGACTCAAAATTTCACCCCTTGGTTGTCAATGCCTCAGTCTCCTACAGCCAGACCAACACTACGATTGTCTATCCTTGGAAGGAGTTTTATCAGCCATCAAGAGAGAAGTGTGCCTTTGTCTTCTTTTTCTTCTCCTAAGCTTATTCCATAGGTTGAAAATATGGTTGAGGCTAGAGAAAGGCTTCTAAAAGAGAAGATTTTTTATGGAGGGTAAGAATTCGTTGGGGAAAGTGATTTGGGGCTTCAAGGAAGGTCTAGTATGCAGTAGTGGAGTTGTGCCAATAAAGGATCCTGTTCATCAACATAAAAAAAAATGTCAAGTTTTAAGACGGGCCTTCTTATATAAAATATTCCTTTACCTATAGTACCTTGAGATTGCTTAGGATACTAACATTGCTTCCTAATAAATTTGCTTAGGTGCTTCTATGAATTAACTCATTTTACTAGTAGTAAAAGTAATCTTTGACTCTAAAATAGATGAGTTGTAGAACGGAAGAGGTGTTAGCGGATCTTATTCATTTTTATGCCTCTTTATGGGCTTCTTGTACTACTCCTTTTAAAGGAGTCCCACTCAATTCTATTCTCTTTAGTTGGCTCTCTACTTGTATTTGAGAGAGGTGACCTCCTTGTGAGTCTTTGTCTAAGGTTTCTAGGGTTCATCTTTTGTTTTAGGTTGCCCCTGTAAATAGTAAGTTTACTTTTACTTGATCAGGTTTGTACTTACCGAGAAGGATTTCTCATCCTTTCACTTTTCATTATTAATACATGTTTTGTTTCTGATAAAAAAAAGAAAAAAAAGATGAGCTTGTCTACTAGAGCTCTATATCTCATTTTATCTAGAAATATATTGTGGGCTTGTTTATCTCTAGAATTGGTATTTGCAACTTGTTTCATTGAAACATTTGATTTGAAAACTTTGTTCCGTACATAATAATTATGTTCATTCACTGATGGTCAAATGCTATTAATGCAGCTTGTTTTCCTCGTTTTCACTGGAGAGGCCTGGGGTTATCTTGGCAGTCGGAGATTTTTGCTTGAACTTGATCTACATTCAGAATTTGTCAAGGGAATTGATAGCACATTGATTGAGATGGTATTCTTTGCATCTTGTTAAAATAGGAACCATACTTTGGAATGGACTCTTATTACAGCTTCATTTTACTCAGTCTATTAGACTATTGATTTCTCTCTCTCTTTTCCATAGTGGTTGAGAAAAAGTTCTATATGCTGGTAAACTTGGAAGTGTTCTATAGTTTCATAGGCTTTGATATCTATTTAGTTCATATTGGAACAACCTTAACTTAAATGTCACTGTCATTATGCAGCAACTATTAAATAAATTGAGGAGAGGGAGTGGAGATTTCTCACATCCTATTTGTGGATGATAAACTGCTCTTTTGTGAGCTTTTCTCAGGTTTTCACATCTTATTGGATGATACACTGTTTGTGAGCCTTTCTCCGGCTAACTGATTTACTTGAGTTTGGTAGGGTTGAAAGTTAATTTTGATAAAGTGGAATGATTCCTATGGGGTAGGTCTTTAATGTAGAGGAGCCTACTCATGCAGAACACAGAAGCACAGAGGCATAACTCTTGCAATGCACCAAAATATCCGCAAGGAAACCATTTGCCAAACCTTCCTTTTGCCTATCTCCTTAGCCTTCCACCGAAGGAGAGTTTTTCCTTGGGTCTAGAAACACCTATTTTTCAACCTGAAGATTGCTAAAGTAAGATTGCATAACATTTAGCCTTGTTATAGTGAACTAGAATATGACTTGCCAGGGTAAGACCTTTCAGTTGACCCTTTTCCACCCATCTGTGCCACCAGAATTAATAGCTTTACAATTTCTAACTTGAATAGCTGTCTTGATTTTAAAATCATCCCATCCTCTTCTAATGGTTTTCTGCAAGCTTACTCCGAAGGGCCTACCCCTCTTGGGTGCTCCATCCCCCATCCATTAAGTAAAAAGTTAGTCACTTTTGATTGATCTTATGCTTAGTTATTTTAAAGAAAAAAGAAAAAAAAGATTTAGACAAATTGATGAATGCTTTAGAATTTTTTTGAAATTTATTAGCTACAAATATCATCTATAACTATTTATAATTTCCAATAAGATTTCTTTCTAATTTTGAATACTTTTGAAAACTCTTTGATTTTTTTTTTAATCTAAACACTTTTACTTATACTTTTGGCAATTTAATTGTTATATATAAAATTAGTTTGTGAAATAAACGAGGATTCATTTATTTACTTTTCTAGTTTATATACGACTCTTGTAACTATATTTGATCCTTGCATTCCTTTCCCCTTCTCAACCCGTTCCATGTTTCCCTAAAACAAGCTTCAATACCTTTCAGCAAACAATGGGAACTTCCCTTCCTGAAGCAGATCCAATAAGAAGCCTCTACCTCCCTCCAAAATAAATTCACACCAACCATCTCAGCCATACTGATATCTTCTTGCCTTTTAATTTTCATCTATAATCTATATTTTCATGTCATTTTATGTATACTTCTTGTCGTATTAAATTAAGTGGTTGGGTATCTTGTAATTCGGTTAGAATTTTCTTTATGTATGCCTGGATACATTTTTTAACAATTTGTTGTTGGCTGATTTTGTATAGGTCGTGGAAATTGGATCTGTTGGCAAGGTCTTTAATGGAGTAAAAACCTTTTTTTCATGTTGCAGGGGTGGGTAATTTATTTTCTTACAACTTCTAATTCCATTCATAGCATGAGTCATGCAGTTTTCTTGAAAATCTTGGGTTCAGATATTTTACATCTGCACAATGTGATGATGCAATGCTGGTGTGCTTTGTGTTTTCAAGATTCATAAAAACAAGTAAGTTGGGCCCATCAATTCATCAGCAATGCTATGATGTACTTTATTCCAAATAGAGGTAAAAATTTACAGGCATTTGATGAACTCATGTGAAAGATGCAAAACTTTCACCATTTTAGTAAGGCTTTGCAAGAGAGTACCTTTTCTGATACATGCTTAGAGATTCAATGGTACCTAAATCCCAATGGTGGGCTCCAAATCTGAATAGAAGCAAAATGCTTATGGCAAGTCAAGTTTATAATAAATTTTAACTTAGTTTCTAAGATGGTTTTTTTTTCGTTTCCCTTTTTCATTTCAAGGGGGCCAAGGTCGTAGTAATATGGTATGATGATTGTTGAGCATGAATAACATCATCGTTTCTCAGCAATAGAATATTTTCCCAAGCTCAATGCGGAGTAAATGTCTCTAGCTTTTATTTCTCCAGCCAGGGCTCATGTTCCAAGTGCCTTTTTGGCTGTCTGCATTTTATTGATTTAGTTTAAGAGTCTTCCATGTATATACTTGTATACATAGCTGTATTTATGTTAGACCAGAACTTTTAGGATTGTAAGGAACCTTTGGGATCTCCGCAGTATTCATTGGGTGCCTATAAAGCAGGTGGAACCTAGTACTGCGGTGCTCCATGGCGAGCCAATCAGTGGAGAGAGCCTAACGAGGGAGAGAGTCACCAAAGGGTGAGAGTGACTCAAGGGAGAGTGAGCTCAGCAAGTTGAGAGATCTAGCATTGTAAAGCTCTGATTCAATACAAGCTTCCTTTCGTAAAGAGTTGCCTTAGGATCTCATCCTAGCTTCTAAGTTGTGTGCTTAGCTAGCCTTAGCTAAGGCATGAGGAAAAGCTAACTTAGTTACATCTAGGTGGGCATGAGTTGTTTAAATGCCTCATGTGAACTTAGGAAAGGATAAAATCTGCGACAGTATGCTCAATATAGTAGGTGAATAAACATGCAGTCTGGTGAGATTTGAATTCGCTACCTCTTGCTAAACTTGGCTCTAATATAATAATGAATAAACCAGTTTTCCAAAAAGTTTGATCTGTTAGGATTTGGAACCATAAAGAATATTATGCTTTGTAACGATTATATTAGTATATGTGAATCCAGTTATTCCAAAAGGGGTTTAGTTTGAGTCTTTTTTATTTGTATGTTATGATTTTCGTAAAAATAATACGTCAAGAGGTTTAGGGCCTGTTTAGTTCCTGTTTTTGTAAACTGTTCTTGAGAACAGTTTTTGAAAACACAGAACACCATTTTGGTGTTCTCTTAAAACTCTCATTGTTCTCTGAATTTACTGTTTTCTGTGTTCTCTGTATCTTTCAGAAAAAAAAAAACTGGGAATCAAACGCGTTCTCCTTGTTCTCTTTGTTTTTGAGAACAAAAAACAGTTTTAAAAAATTGGAACCAAATAGGCCCTTATATTTTGTTTTCTTGTGAATCTATTAGACCCTATTGTAGTGACAAGTTTCTAATTTGCACCAGAAGGTTTAAACAGCTCTTCTGGGAATAATTTTTTTTCTTCCTTGAAATTGCTTGGGGTTGCATATTTTTCTGAGAATCACTGACATTAGAAGGTAACAGAAGAACTGATTTAGGTCTCATTATCCCATTACGATAATGTCGTGAGTTAACATTGGTGTAAGGCATGTATTGAATTTGGTTTGTGTAAGTTCACATTTTATTCAGGGATAAAAGTAACTTAGCTGGGAAATTGTTCAACTGCTAGTTATTTAGCTTTATTACTTGTGTCCTTCCTGCAACTAAGGTACTTCTAATATCCATCCACAAGCCATAGTTATGATAATGATTATGGCCTAAGGATTTTTCTTCCTAATCCCCTCCGGTGTTACATCTCCAATAAAACCAGATGTTCATTCACTGGAAATTTCTATTATGCTACCTGTTATTTTTTTTTACTTAGAAACGAAATATTAATTTGTGACAGTAAAGGTACAAGAGAAGGATGAGACGTCCTTCCTTCAAAATACAAAACTTACCTGTTATCCTTCCCTCAAAATAAATATATGTTAATGCTACCTGTGATTCTTTCAATGTATTTTCTAAGATTGTTCTTGATAATCATCATGTTGGTTTATTGCTGTAGGTTTCATCTGTTTCAAATGAAACATTGAATGCATTACAGCAAGCTAAAGATTCGCTCAAATCTGAAAACATCATGATCTCGACAGCCAATAGCTCCAATCCTGGAATACCTCCATCATCATTGATGTCATTCTTGAGGAAGGTTCGGGACACTAATTATATTATTGAATTTTCTTGACACTTCCATTTCTATACCATTGAATATGGAAAATGACATATTATCTCTGTACTTTTTCCTTCCTGTTTGCCTCCTTTCATTGCATTTTCATGTTATCTTGAAACAATTTATGAATGATATAATTCCAACTTCCGTGCTATGGAAAATTGAAGACATAATGTTTCTAGAAAGATATCTTATGTTTTAGACCTTCTGGCTCATGTTTCCATAGTTGGGAGACTTGAGGACTGCCAACCAGTGAGACAGCTCTTATCATAGTTACGTAGCTTATTCTATATGTATCTCCAAGAGCAGCCCAATTTGAGTAGCTACTTACTAAATTGAATTGAGGTGAAAATATATATTCTTTAGTAATATTTTTTGTTCCATGTTGTGGTGTTTGGACTTTGGAATCATCTTAGAAACTTTAAATGATCCTAAAATTTTCCTGATGGATCATTATATTATAATTTTGAAGTTATAACAGTGCTTTAAAATACAGAATAGAATTTGATGGAAGACATTTCTTACCCTCTGTACTAGTGAATTTAATATATTTTCATAATTACTGTATTTTCCTTTCAACGTAAACTACATTCCAATTTTTTGGAAGCATCCAATATACTTGCTTACCTTGGTTAAAAGTAGGAAAACTGTACTCTTGTCATTTGCAATTTGAACTTAGAATTCCTTGAAGCTTCAGGAGAAAAAATTAAAACAGCTGTATATTTAAAATATTATAAAAATTCTGGATCCCACAACCATGTCTTAAAATGTTGGGAGCCACATGGAATCTCTGCAGTCTACCTTAAATCACAGGTTCAATATGGCTCAAATGATGGGACCACAATGTCAGTTCTGCATCATTTAGAGCAGACAAATTGATGATCATTAGTTCTTTGGTCTATTTTTAGGAACAAGACAGTTAAGCTGCATAAAACAGTGTAGCATCATTAGATTTTGCTGTCTCTATTAGTTACAATTTCCAGCACATTACATTGTTGATAGTTGGTAAAATGTAGGGAAAATGAAATGGAAATAATAGTAGTCCACAAACATATTGTTTTTGGGAATGGGATCTCATCAAAAGTTTGGGTTGACTCTGGTTTGGGAAATTTTTTAATGTTATTATCTGCTTTTGTTACACAGAACTCTTCGACTTCTGGAATTGTCTTAGAAGATTTTGATGCTACCTTTGCTAACCAGTTCTACCACAGTCACCTTGATGATCTTTGTGAGTTCATTTATGTTCTTTGTACTCTTTCTATGTTAACTGATTGATCTATCTTGAATATCGGAGTTATCACAAAACCTGTTGTTTCATATTTTATATATTGTGTTATGTAGCAAATGTCAATTCTTCAGCGATAGTAGCGGCTGCTTCCCTTGTCGCTCGTACTCTTTATATTCTTGCCAGTGATGACAAGGACTCGAGCACTTCAGCTCTAAGTGCTATCAATGTGAATGCCTCTCTAGTTGAAGCACTTTTGGGATGTCTATTAAACTGTGATCCGGGTCTATCTTGTGAGCTAGTGAAGAACTATACTCCCAGAACAAACTGCCCTAGCAACTACGTTGGCGTTCTTTTGGAGGAACCTTCTGCCACACCTTATCCTGGATACGTGAGTGATGTATCTAGGTTCATATGGAACTTTCTTGCTGACCGAACGTCTATTTCAAAGGAAAATGCTGCCTCTGCTTGTCCAAAAGATTGCCGCAACGAGGGAGAAGTATGCATTGGAGCAGAATTAGATGGAAAGGGAGTCTGTGTTATCTCTACAACCAGGTACACTTGCTAGGTATAATAAATAATCAGAACATTGTTGCGGATATGTATAGTTGATCTGATTCAGTTTAAAATAGGATTTTTTTTTATAATCAAATATAATCATAAGGATCACATGTTACTCTGGGAGTATAGATATGGCAAGGAAAAAGAAACAACCAATAATTGCAATCCCAAGCTAGTACTTATTGCACAACCACTGATCATACTGAACTGTCATTGATGATCTTACCTCCAGCCTACACCAACACCAACACCAACACCTTAGGTATATCATCAACCCTCTGTGAATAGGGTTAGGTTAGTATGGTTTAGCCAGCATCGTAGATGACTATCATGAGATGATTAAATACCTAGAATTGTAGATCTTCATGGATGCTTTTGATTAAATATGAAGCTATACGGTTCATCTTTGATGTTCTGTGTGGGACCAGGATCCGGTAGTTTTCTGTGCGCTTGGCTCAAGGGACAACCACTCCCTAGCTACAATGCCTCATTTTCCAAAACATGGGCCTTATTGAAAAGGCTTAATTTCTTTTCTATACACTTTTATTCTTAGAATTTCTAATTATATATTAAAATTTATATAATTTCTTCAACTTTTTTTAAATTGAATGTTTGGAGTGTTAAATGGTTTATTAATTTAATTAGATTTTGAATCATATTTTGTAAAATTAATGTGCATTAATGTCATATTTCACTTCCCTTAGGCGTGCACCTTGTCTTGCATCTTGCATCTTGCCCTTAAGCCCCAAGAGACCTTTGTTCTTGGGTGTGACCTTATACTTGCTGAATAGACATATTTTACTGCCTTGGCAGCTGGCCTTGATAGGTGATTTTGCTTGATTATTTGTTGATTTAGATTTGATACGTTAGCTCCCGGAATAATATTGTGTGCTCATCTGCTAAGGTTTTATGTTTGAGCTTCAAGATAGCTATATATATATATATATATATATATATATATATATATATATATATATATATATATATATATATATAAGTGGATATAGGAAGTCGTCTTGACGAGATCTATCTAGTTCTAAATATCTTTGAACTCCTTCCATTTGAGATTCAATTTGAATAAAGATAGGGTATTTCTTAAGCTATCAATTATGATAGTAAGCATAATATACTTCAAAAAGGAATAGGGTAGACTCATCAACGGATCCTCTATCCTCTCTTTTTCCATCTAATTTCTTTTATATTCGTTATATAGGCTAACAAGATGGTTAGAAATCCTTTATTTTTTCAATCCAATCGCTCTTTTGATTTTGGAAAAAATTATCTATATATATATATGCCCCTATTTAATAATGTGGAAGTTAATTGTGTCAGGTATGTTCCAGCATACTCAACTCGGTTAATGGTCGATAAATCTGGGATTTGGAAGGTAATGGCAGTAAACTCCTCAGATTCAATGGAGGATCCCGTTTGGACTGAGAGCAATTGGGATGCACTTGGCCTCCGGGTATATACAGTACAGAACGCAGCTTATGACCGTCTCGTCCTTCTTGGGGGTTTGGCTGTAACTCTGTTGGCTTACCTTGCTATACTAGTCTCCAGAGCCTTCATCATTAAGGCCCTCAAACAGGATTGACTTCTGCTTTTGTTCTTTTTTTTTTTTTTTTTTTTTCCTGCTACATATTATTCTTTTTATCATACTACTGATAAGCATTTGGTGGACCCAAAAATTGATGATAATTAGAGAGAGAGAGAGAGAGAGAGTGCATTGAAATTTGCAAGGATGCTGCATAATTTGAATATTCCTCTAGATTTTATATGTAGTGGTGGTGTTATTGAAAGCTCATGTCATTTATTCCTGAATGTATTTGACGACGGGGAACAAAAAAAAGTGAAATGAAGAGCTTACATTTTCGAGTTTTAGACTGAAATAATTTAAAAAAAAAAGAAATTATTAAATTAGTTTAAAAACTAAAATAATTATCAAAATAGTGTGTAATATCGTTGTTTTTAATAACGGTAATTGGTTAATCAAATTTTTAAGTAAAATAGCAAGTAATTTGAAAATTTTAAGTTCAATTGTCATATCATAAATAATGCAGATTGAATCATTTTAATCGCCACGTTCATAATAAATAGATTCAACATTTTAAGCTCAATTATAGTTATTATAATAAATTCGTGATTTGAGCACTCTAATCACAAGGTTTGCTCATAATAGTGGTATTATATATTATTTTGATTTTTAAATTAATTTAATAATATTTTTTTTCAAATAAATTATTTTGGTTTAAAACACTACATTTGCCTTTGCTTCTTTCTGACTAGGGGCCAAACAACGTTGTCAATACAGTGCTGACAATCTTTGGCCACAAGTCATGTCACAGACACAACTGTGTATGTAATATATATATATATATATATATATATATATATATATATATATATATATATATATAATGATGCCCTTAGATTTTGGTCATGATTCTTAATCTTTGGATCCTTCAAAGTCTTCCAGTAAATAAATAAATAAATCCTTGAAAGCTCTAATGGATTTGAATTTGGAAGTCTTCATGAATTAAATTAATAAATAAATAAATCCTTGAAAGCTCTTATGGATTTGAATAAGGATAAAGCTCCGGTGCCTAACGATTTCTTATGAGTCTTTTGGCAAAGATTGCTTAGGAGTTGGTGAAGGAGAAGATTACATGCATTTTAAAAGAATTTTTGAAAGGCAAACCTTAAAGATTTTAAACTCCACCTTTTAAAAGAAAAAAAAGAGAAAAAGTGGAGCTGAAAATTTAAAGGGTTTTATGCCCATAATTTTTGTGAGTAATTTTGTATAAAATTCTAGTTAAAGTCCTAATCAATAAGTTGAAGAAATGATGGGAGAGTTGATGATAGATTTTCAAAATGTATTTATGAAAGGAAGACAATTTTTAGATGTTCTCTCATCACTAATGAAATCATTAATTTAACATGTGCTTTGCTTAATTTGGGTTTGAGGCTTCTTCAAGTCTTAATTAAAATTAACTTGAGCAAATGTGAGTTTATTCCAATAAGGGATATCACTAATGTGAAGGATTTAGCTTTAATGATGAGTTATGGGGGGAAAACCATCTTCTGGGCATTTGCCTTTCATACATATCATTTATAGTTTGGTCATATCCAGGGTTATTATAAATATTATTCTATATAACCTTAATTCGGTGATAGTGAAAATTTGAACCATTGTTCTCGTGGAAGTAGACACACTGTTGAGTCACGTAAAAGCTGTGTTTTCTTTGTTTTTTGTATTCCGATTTTATCATTATTGTTGTACGAACCACAACAAAAGGTTTTTCAAAAGATCAATTCTTCGAAAAAACTAAAATAGAAAAAGAAAGTGGAAGAATCAAAAGTACTTTGAAAAAATTTAACTTTATTTCTTGTCCTTTTTTATTATTCATGAATTGATAGCTAGGACATGAAAAAAAATCTAAATAGATTCTCTTTAGGGAAGAGGACGTCAGAAAAAGAAAAGAAAAGAAATGAAACTTATCTCGTGAATTGGCCTTCAATTCGATTAAAAAAAGGATGTTGGAATTAAGGATTTATCCACTTTCAACAAAAAATGCTTTTTGGCAAATGGTATTAGAGTGACTAAAAAAAGGGGATATGCTTTGGAGAAAACTAATAGTGGGAAATTTTGTTAAGAAATTGAGAGGATGGTGCTGTTTTGAAAGGGGATAAAACAATAGAGTTAGTTTATAGAAGTCTATTAAAAAAAAAGGAAACTTTTAAATTCAAAATAAGATTTGAGGTGGACACTCCAAGAAGGGTCAAATTTTGCATAACGTAGTTTGAAATCTGGCTTTTGAAAGATTCCAGTAGCTTGAGTAAAGGTATCAGATGCTCAAACAAAAACCCGTCTCAATAACAAAATAAACAATCCTTCAAGCAAAAGGACATTGTACTCGAATACTGCCATCAATATTTGAGTAAATATTGCTGGGAACTATTCACAAGCAATATTGGATATATGATCAAAATTTCCATTTCGGGGCGCGGGAGTTGGCATGTATGAACGGGCCAAGATAATGACAGAATTATTAAGAAAGATAGCCGGTAAAATCGGTCAGATGCATGACAATGCAAAGCTGATGTTTACTCAAGGAAGTTCACACCCTTTTAAATAGTGCCTAAATCTCAAAATCGCTGGAGCAAAATATGCCTTTAGATGCCGGTCTTTTTTTGCTAACCGCCGAGATGTCTAATTTTGTTATTGTTAATCTCAAGAACCATTCATGAATGAGAGTAAGATGATAGACATTTAAAAAAAAAAAAAAAAAAAAAACTTAACGAGTTTGGAAGATTTTAGATGCAAGGAGGATAAAGCATTTCCAAAAGGTAACAAGAATAAGTTGTTCTCAATGAGGTATATCTATGATGCATTGGAAAAAAAAGGCAAAGTGGTTTTTTCCTTCCGAGACACTTTGTTCTCCTACCAAAGTGTGTTTCTTTTGCTTGGGAAACAATATTGTTTTAAAAATCGGATTGGTGATTAAATCGAAAAAGTTATCGGTTCACGGTTTAGGAGTCGAACCGATGGTCAGTTAAAAGTCACTAGTCGACGATCCGACCTGTCTGATTGGCCAATTAAGTCCGATTTTTAAAACACTGGAAAACAACATTGAACGGAATCCTAACTATAGGCTAGTTCAAGAGAAGATGATGAGCTTTTTGCAAGTTTTTGTTATATGTATAAAGATGCATATAATTGAGCAGAATATCTTCTCATCCATTGCATGTAAAATAACTATAAAGCACTTCCCTTTCTCCTTTGGAATTTTGTAGTTTCTCCCTTTTAGGGTTAAGAATTTGTAGATAGGAAAAGAAAAGTGTGAAGAATAAACCCCTTTTTGCCTTTTGTGGAGAATATGGAAGGAGTAAAATGAAATAGCTTTTGAAAAGTAACTTTTTCTAGAAAAGAAAGAAAAACTTTTGAAAAGAAACAAAGCATTGTATAATTAAGCTTTCAATGATTCCCTCGTGACAGATCTATATTTGTGATCTCGAGGTTTCCTTTTAGAAGATGTGCCGGTATACCTAACTTTTTTTTTGAATAACTAAGCACTTTGTTACAATGTAGTGTACCGTCCCATTGGATGTCTTACATTTTTAAACTTTGAACATTCTACCAATTGAGATATGCATATACCTATTCACTTTGCATATACCTATTTTGAATTCGATCTTGATTTTCCCGTATGCCCATTTCACCTCTTTACCGCTAGGACATGTTGGTCTTTGGCAATGATTCGACGAACAAACTTTTGTGTATAAATAAAGTATGGACTCTGAGAACCTTACTATAACATACATCAACCCGTTTGGCCATTTTTGAGAGAGAAAGAGAGAGAGTAATGGGTAAAGTGTCATCAATTGAAGAGCCCACGGCAAAAGTCTCTTCAATCTTCGTATACCCCATCAAGTCATGTCGTGGGATTTCAGTTTCTCAAGCCCCCATCTCGGTTACTGGTAATTTTTCCGGTTCAGTAAGAGGCCCAGTTTTTAAAACATTGCTTATCACACACCCTACTTCTTTGACTTTCCTTCCATTTAAGTTTTTCAAATTCTATTTTTGGCTTTCTGTTTTGTTAGTGAGAAATCGAAGGAAAAGGATTTGAAGATTAAGGCAAATCAAATAGACTCCAGATTGATAGGTGTTGTGCTAGTGGAAGCTTTGATGTAGATGATAATAATTCAAGAATAAAAAGAGAAATAATAACTCACATAAAGATACACGACGTTTTAACGTGCCTACATCCACAGATGAAAGAGGATTTTTCCACCATACGATAGAAAATATTATAGAGGTAGAATAACATATAATTGGGTTCTCGAAACATCTTATATTTCCCAATTCACTGTATTCATACCCTAAACCATAAAATCCGTCGTTCTTCCTCACATCTCTACATACCCGTATAGTCTTTACAAGTCCATCTCTCTCTCATGACTTTTTCCTCTCACGACCCAAAATATTTATAACGATATTCCTAACTATTTTTCTTATTCCACAAGGAAACCTAATATTACAATAATATATAAGAATTAATACTAATTAAGAATTTGAAACATATAACAATAGGAATGAAGGAATTTTTGTTAAAATAATTTTTGGATTAAAGAATCATGCCACATAAGCTAAGATTGTCACGACAGAGAGAGCTGTAGGTTAGGGCGATTCCATGTCGCGACAGAGCTCGCTATGTCTCCACAGGGAATGGAGGCAGTAGAAGGTTTGGTGTCGCTACAAACTTGTTCAGTAGCTAAAAAAAAAAAAATGACCCTTGGATTTGGGGCGTCACAAAGATAACACATGGTAGGTGTCACATTAGCAACTTTTAACTTGTCCATGTTGTTGACGGCATAAGCACTTTTGATAGTTGAATATTTTGTGGCTTGATGAATATACAGGATTTAGGTGGGACAGGCAATGGGTAGTAGTGAATTCGAAGGGACAGGCATACACACAGAGGGTGGAACCAAAACTTGCTCTAGTTGAGGTGGAGCTGCCAAAGGATGCATTTTCTGAGGGTTGGGAACCGACAAGGACCTCATATTTAGGTAAAACATTAATTACTTTACTTAAACCGTCTTCAACGTGTTTTACTTAGTTCTTTTTTTGATAATTAAGCATTTTGTTATAATGTAGTAAACTATCCCTAAATGTCCTATAGTTTTAAACTTTCAATGTGTTCCCAACCCTAGATGTCCCGAGGGTCGGGAACCCACAAGGACCTCATATTTAGGTAAAACATTAATTACTTTACTTAAACCGTCTTTTTTTTTTGACAACTAAACACTTTGTTATAATATAGTAAACTGTCCCTAAATGTCCTACATTTTTAAACTTTCAATGTGTTTTATTTAAATGTAAGTGAAATGGTTTTCTTCGATATGAGTTCACTTTTTTAGCTTTTGCTTGAAACTATATGTTTATCGCTCGCTTATGTTATCTATCATCCATAGATCCTTATGATTTCCTTGGTTCTCAAAAAGTATTAAGGAAATAAAAAAAAAATGTTAAAAAAAATTATTTTATCCTATTTCCCTATAAACACCATGGAAAATATGAAATAAAAGCAAATATAGTTGAAATTAGTTAATTATAAACTTATAGTTTTCCTCTCCATTTGCTTTCCCTTGCATTTTTCTTCAAAATTTTTAGGAACTAAACATGGTGTATATGAATAGAAAAAACCACAAGAACATAGTCACATAGGATTTTATTTGATTATGGAACTTACAAGTATATATGTATTTTATGGAAAACATAATCTATAAATTCAAATATCAGTGTCTAAATCAGTTAATAGGGTATGATAAGTTATGACCTTTATTGGTCTTAGGTTCTGGAATATTATTATTATCAATGTTTTAAAACTAGACTGCAGACCGGGCGGTTGGAACCTATGAACTTTAAGAATAATCCTACTAGTTTTCAAAAAAAAATTTTCAAGTTAAAACGATGTCGTTTTGATACTTTTTACATCGAAACGATGTCGTTTTACTTAGAATTAGAAAGCTTGTAGGGTTAGAAAGCTTGTAACTAAAAAAAAAATTCAATTAGATACAACAAGCTTATGAATTCAAACATGGAAATGAGAAGTTACAAAAGAACCATTCTACCACTTTGTTGTCATTATTATTATTTTAGATATTAACAAAATTATATATTTATATAAATAAGTTTATTCCATTTTTAATATGTTTTCATATTTAAACATTATACATATTTTTAAAATTTTAAAATACTCTATTTATATAAAAATAATAAGAATATATTAAATATTATTAATTATATATTTTAAAATATAAATAATATATTTATTACGCCACGGCTCAACCGCGGTTTGACCAATTTGGCCCGACTAGAAGGAACTCGTGAACCGGTAACTTTTTCCGGCTCGCCACCTATCCGCTTTTAAAACATTGATTATTATTATTATTATGTGTTTGTAAGAAATTAAACAATCTGATCTTAATATAAAACAGTGGTGAGAGGCCCTGGAATGGATGAACTGAAGGTGTGTTTGGGTAAACAATGTGGGAAGGCAGATGGGATATCTGTATGGGAGTGGTCTGGCTCTGCACTTGATGAAGGAGAAGAACCTTCAAAATGGTTCTCAACTTATCTAGGCAAACCCACTCGCCTGCTGCGCTTTAATGCAGGTAATTAAGACCTTAACTCACTTATAAATGCATCCATCTTTTCACATTTCTTCACTGTTTTAAATATCGGATCGAATGGGTTGGTCGACTGCGGTTCGATCATAATCGGTAATTTTTCTAGTTTAGTCATCGGTCCGGTTTTTGAAATATTGCATTTCTGTTTCAGTTATGATTAATTTTGTTAATCCCATGCAGTATTGGTTTCCAAGACAAGGAAATGGAAGTAATTTGAGATTTGTATTAATGCAGTGTCAGAAACTAGAGCTGTGGATCCTAATTATGCTCCTGGATTCAAAATCATGTTTTCCGATCAGTATCCATTCCTACTTATATCTCAGGTTAGTCAAGAAAATATATATATATATATAGATGCATGTGTCATGATAATATATATGAAGTACGTAGTAGAGACTGCATGGGATTCATAGCTATTGCATGTCAAATATAAGTTGTACCTTTTGGATACCCGGGTGTTGTTTTGGATTGGGACATTAACTCAGCAAAGGACTCAGAAACCAACAATAAGATCGGTGAAAGGCCACGGCCGTCGCCTTCGATACTTAAGTTAGATAGAGAAATAGAGAGTGCAAATGTCGGCTTTTAAGAGCATTTTCACGCATCTGGCTGCTATTCCTTCCTTATTTACGGCTGATGAGTGACGATCAACTTTTGCTGAAAAGCTAAAGCGATCGGTTTCTTTAATGGAAGGGAGGAAGACGCTTCATTTGCGCGTCAACCGTTTTTCCTTTTGGTTTTCTCTCGTTTGATCATCTTAAGGGTGGTTACGTAAGTGGTTTGTGTGAGGATATGTTCTTGAGCTGGGAGGAATCAGCTGGAAAATCATTGGCTGACCATCTTCTTAGAGACGGTAGCTGGCTAGAAGAGGACGTGCTCGGGGTAATAAATCCTAGAGGACGTGCTCGGGGTAATAAATCCTAGAGGCCTTTACTGTGATAGGATCGTCCACAAGCCGGACTTCAAGCCGTGGTCCAAATCCATGCTCATGTGGGGATACTTGGGCCTCTTGTGGGCCTTTGATCTGTCTGGAAATTTCCGAATGGGATGTCGCCAAAGCCACAGACTCCATACCGACACGTGGAGAGTCAAACAAACCACATAAAGTCCATTATAAACTTTCAAATTAACAAATGAGGATTAAATATTCAAATCAAATTTACAAAGAGGTGAGTCGAACCCAATAAAGGCTTCTTGCCAAAACAAGATCTGATACCATGTTAAACGACCAACTCTCCTAAAAGCTCAAACTTGTAGAATTTGAGTTTAATATGAATATCATGCTTTTAACACATGCATATATCGAATATCTAATCCGATTTTCATTAATATATATATATATATATATATATATATATATATATATATATATATATATATATATATATATATATATTTTCGTGGACTATTGATGGCATTAAACAAGCTTCTGAAGCACCCTGTACCAATTAACCGATTCAGACCCAAGTAACCATACATATTCACTCACAGAATTGATAATACCTATTCATCTGATTCTTATATAAAAATATTTAGTAATTTTTTACCACTTTTTTTTTTTAATTTACAGCATTCTTGTAGATGGTTGTGAACCATTTTCTGAGGACTTATGGAAGGATCTCAGAATAAACAAGTTCAGATTCCAGGGTGTCAAGCTATGCTCCCGTTCTAAGGTAATTAACAAACATAATTAACAACTCATAATTTCTGTAAATGCACAATTAATTAGTTTATAGACTGTTTTTACTGCACAATGATCAATGAGAACTTTGTGTAATCCAGTTGAGAGATTTAAAAATATATATGAAAACCATCACACAAACAGGAACATTCATATTGAATCATCAAGAATCAAAATAATGTGATTTGCGGAAGGTGACTTGAATCCATAACAAAATATTGAGATATTTGAATCTGAGTCTAAACTTTATGATCTTCAAGATTTGAATATGAGTCTGAGGCTTTATGATCTTCCAGATCTACACTAGTTTTCTGTCTAATATTTCTCTCTGACAATGAGAATAAGAAGAAAGAAAAAACCTCGCGTGATCCGAGACCATGACCCCTATTATAAACCAATCTGAAGGCCTCAGATAATTTAACAAATACACTATTCAGAATTTCTATTTTAACCCCATCATAAAAATAAATTACGCTTGTCCCTACACATTGATGCCCATACTTTATAATATATTAATTATACCTAAAACTTAAATTAATCACTTTAATTAGCCTAACTTTATTTGATAGCCTATAATTCGCATTTATTTAATATATCAGCCCATATTTTCGATTTTACTCCAACACCAGTATCTATTTTCTGGTTTTAATGTATTAAATGTTTTCTAATGATATTTGCGATAACTTTCTTAATGGTTTTCAGATACCATCAATCAATCAGGAAACTGGGATTGCCGGCTCCGAACTTTCTGAAACCCTTAAGGAATTTCGATCGGATAAAGTCTTGAACCCTAATAAAAAACAAGAGGGAAAGGTGAGAGTCATGTGCTATTTATTTATTTCTTTCTTTCTTTCACTTACATCTAAATAAAACTTAAGTTGTTTTATTTATTTATATTAAGCATTAAATATTAATAGAGTGAAGGTTATGTTGAGATTACGTTTTATTTGTTTCAAAAAAGATGTTTTGAGTATTCACCAAAATGACAAATACTTTGACTTCTTTTATTCAATCAAATTTTTTTTTACAAGAAGCAATCTAAAGTTTGAAAATCAATTGCATTAAATTTTAAATTTGAAAATAAAAACCCATTTAGTATAAATTTCAACCCATATCATCCGTAGTAAATGATACAGAAACTGGGGAGTTTGGGGACGGAATAATTTTCAAAAAATTATTAAATTAGTTTAAAACCCAAACTAATTACTAAATGATGTAATATCATTGCCATAAACTTAAACTCCGCCAAAAGTCGCTTGTCTGACTTGTCAAATACCACAATCGCCAATCACTAAACTTACGATATTAAAATGTTAAAAGTCACATGACAAATGCAGATTTGATAATTTACGAATTTAATCACACCGTCTATCACAAATGTATTACGTACTACTTTCGTCTTTATTTCAATTTTTAAACTAATTTAATAATTTTTTTTTCAATAAAATTATTTCCGTCTAAAACTCGGGAAACTAATATGTTGAATGATTTTTTTGCAGGTGTACTTTGGACAGAATTTGGTATGCCAAGATTCCCTAAGTGAAGGGAAGGGCAAGACAATTAGAGTGGGAGATAGTGTTTATGTCTTCAGCAAGGCCTCTTCTCCAGCAGTTTAAACTTTCAACAATGTCTATTATTGCCTAATGAACCAGATAATCTATCTTGTAATCTGATAAAAACCTGCTTTACCACTATCTACTTGTGTTTAATTACAGCATCTTGGATGGAATAAACAGTAGTTTTCTGGCTAATCAGTGGTAGCATCTTTTTTTTTTTACTAAAAGCAAAGGATTGAATGAATGGTATAGATATGAATTTTGCGGAGTTTTAGACCGAAATACTTTATTTGAAAAAAAAATATAAAATTAGTTTGAAAACCAAATTAATGCCCAAAAGAAGGAATACCGTTGTCACGATGTAATTGGGACTCACAATTCTTGAAATGTGAGAGGGAGAAATGGGGAAGAAGAAAACAAGGGTAAATAAAAGGCGCAAATGCCATTGTTCAAGACAGCAATAATTGAATCAAATTCAAATCCATAGTTCGTGATTATGACATTTGAACTTTTGAAGGAAAAACGCCACAAGAATAAACGATATTTGCCAAACACACTAACTGAAAGAGATTACCGCTAAAAACGCTGTCGCAAACAATGATATTTGCCAAACACACTAATCTGAGCATTACTTAATGAATAAACCATATGTTTATTCTAACTCCAAATAAAATACATTGTCTCAAATGAATTAAGTGTACATGAAAATAAGAAATAACCGAATGGATAAGAGTTTCATAAACTAAATGTGTATATATATAATTACAAAAAGGAAACAATCCCTATTCTGTTTATATGATCCTTGAATTTCACTGGTGGTATGTATTTAGTCAAAGGATCAACAATTATCAACTCAATACTACTATTCTCAATGATAATAAAAGTGTCATGTCATAAGCAGTTAACAGTGAAAACGATTAACAGATCTCTGTTATCTGCTGTCAAAGAAGAGCAAAAATGATTAGTTTTAAATAGTACAAAAGTAAAAATGACACAAAAGGTAATTGTTTTTTGGTAGATAAGAATTAATTATATTAACAAAACACGACAAGACCTAAGGGTATACAAGATGTATACAAGAGAAGCAAATAGACTACCTACCACCCACAAACTTGGGAAAACTACAGGATGCACATTAATAAATTTAATCCTATATGAGGAGAAGTTTAGATTGTCAAACGTCACTCTGTTTCTTTCCTTTCACATTTGCCCAAAGTAGGCCAGATAGAGCTGTCTTCCACAGCCTCTTAGCTTATTTTCTTATAGGAAAAGTCGACCATCCCATCATTAAGTCCTTAATCCGTAGGCAGTGAGGAGAGCCCAGAATCTCCAGATTGTAAGGTAGTGCAGAAATAAGTGATCTAAATTTTCCTCCTCCTCTTTGCACATTTGCACATCGAGCATCTGTTTACAAGCTGAAAACCCTTTATCTTTAATTGGTCCCCAGTCAGCACCTTTCCCCACCAAACCTCCCAAGTGAACACGCTTACTTTAGGAGGACTAAGTTATTGAAAGACTTAAGTTGACTCTTGGATCACAATTGATGGGTAAAAATGGCTTCATAGTACCTAAACATAACTCCTCCTATTAAATTTGCTACAAGCTTATATATGTCCAAGAATATTATTATATCCCATTCAAACTAATTTTCTATCTTTCTGGGTAATGACTGGTAGGATCTATTCAATTTTTTTTTTTTTTTTTACTAAAAGCAGAGGAATGAATGAATAGTGTATATATGAATTTTGAGGAGTTTTAGACCGAAATACAAAAAAAAAAAATTATAAAATTGCTTGAAACCAAATTAACGCCCCAAAGATGCACACCGCCGTCTCCGGACAACTAATAATCTGACTAGAATAATTTCTGAAATTGGGGAGAGGAGAATGGGCGAAGAAGAAGTAATCGAATCAAATTCAACCGTGAATATGACACAGATTCAACTGGGGCTTAAAAACAACGCTGCAAGAATAACTAAGAAGATTTTCCAAACACACTAATTCGTGACAGCTTTAAATAAAACTAAATTGTCATTTTTTTTCCCACAAACACTATCTCGGTCTAAAACTCAATTTTGAGCTCCATAACCACCCAATCAACTAAGAAAAATATATCTAAACCCACATGACATAGAAAAGAGAAAGAGAACCACATAATAAAAAAAAAAAAAAACAAATATAAACCATGCAAATCCCAATAATAGATGGGCACAGGCCATCCAAGTGTTGTTTATTAATGCAAACGGTAAAATGGCCATTTTAACAAAGAGGTGAAGAAATGATAAAAGAAGGTAAAAGGGGTGTGAGAAACAATGAGATTCACAGCCACCAACAAAAATAACAAAGACAGAGTGACTAACTGAAGAGTTCCAATCTCCCCTCCATTGGGACTAAAAAACACAGCAACAACATCTGGGAAATATATGCTTCTCATGGCTTCAACAGGATGGTGGTTTCCGCGATCATGGAAGTCACCACATATGGATCCATGTTCGAAGCAGGCCTTCTGTCTTCAAAATACCCTTTCCCTTCCTTCTCTGTGTCTCTCCCTACTCGAATCGATGCTCCCCTGTTTGCAACTCCCTGTCCAATATATTACATGCATCATTAGTTCCGTATTGTATTCCAGGACCAAACTGAGCTGAATTCGAATTCTCAACTGTATATAGTTTTTTTGGTTTAATTTGTTTTTTTTTTTCTTACCCATACGAATGTGTTGATGTCTGCGGTTTCATGTCGCCCTGTGAGTCTCCGTTCGTTGCCTTCTCCGTACGCAGCGATGTGTTCTTTGTGCCTCAGCCCAAGTTTTTCGATCGCTTTCTTGATGATCTCGTAACCTCCATCTGCTCTCATGGACTTCGTGCTGAAACCCCGTCATCGAAAGGTTCAGTAAATATCCCGACTATGCTTTTACAAAACATAGTTGGTGATGCGACAATAAAAGACTAGTTTGGGCATTATTTTGGGACGGGACTCTGAATCATATGTATGGTTTACCTGTAGTTTGTGTGAGCACCGGCTCCGTTCCAGTCGCCCTGGTGAAAAGAAGCATTCAAGCGAAGTTTTAAATTTCAAAACCAAGCAATAAAAGTAGAAATACTATCAATGAAAGATCGAAAAAATAAACGAAAAGGGCAAAAAGGGAACAAAATCTCTCACCTGAATGGGTTTGGGATCAAAGGAAACCACCACTCCAGCAATCTCTGTAATCCTCTGTTTATACATTGCAAAATCCAAAATGTTTTGAGGGGGAAAAAAATTGCTCTCATAAACAAAGTAGAAATACCCGGTTAAAAGACATCAAATGCCTCCTAAATTTGTGAATTGGGTTTTCAAAAGGTCGTTTAATCAAATCACCCAAATCTAAATTACCTCTAGAATGTAGCGGGCAACCCACACTTCATCCCCAGCAGAGATGCCAACAGAAGGGCCGACTTGAAACTCCCACTGTGTGTATCGATATGAACATTTCAGTAAATTATACAAATAAAAAGGACTGTAAAATGGTAAAAAATGAGAAGCCTGTAATTGTACCTGCCCTGGCATCACTTCTCCGTTGATGCCGCTAATGTTGATTCCAGCATATAGACACGCCTTGTAGTGAGCGTCGACAATGTCACGCCCAAAGGCTTTGTCAGCACCGATACCACAGTAGTATGGTCCCTGGCCCAGTCATAACAAAAAATCGTTGTTTTAGGCTCGGTTTGGAACCCGGAAAGTCCCAAGGAAAATAAAGAAGAAAAGAAAACTTGGAAGGAAAATAAGAAATAGGTTTAAAGTTTAACAAGAACTTCGAAGTAAACAAACAAATTAAATTTTAAGAAGACAAGCACATGTCCATGGAGAAGTGATAGAGTTTTTTTCATTCTAGACATAGATGGAAAAATTTTCTAGGAATTTGAAACAATTAGCTACTGAAATTACTCATATCAAAAGAAAATCAGATTTATATGCCCCCAATTATGCTCTTAGATAATAGAATTGTTTGATATTGTTTGGAATGATTTCACTAATTCGTTCCTGTTTTTGAGAACAGAAAACAGTATTAAAAAACAGAAACCGAACCGGCCCAAATCATTTTGCACTGCAAAGAGGATGAGCGATAATACCTGGGGGCCGGGGTAACCTCCCACCGGCCAGCCAACGGGCCACTTGACCGAGCTCTGCAACAAGGTGTATTCCTGCTCAATCCCATACCTGTTTCATGAATTATCAAAAAAATCTAATCACACAAAGTCCTACAAACAAACAACAGATACTAAAAAGACGAATTTCGAGTAATTAATTAGAGACCAAGGCACTTCAGCAACGACATCGGGATGGCTAAATATTTTCGCGGCCTTATGCCTCTTGTTGGTTGGAATGGGCTCTCCAGCAGGAGTGTAAGCATCACACATGACCTAAAAGACAATTAATTTGTAAGAACATAAACCAGGGATTTACCCAAAGCATGTATTGCAAGTAAATTTTATGTGATGACAAGAAAAAACTCACAAGAATGTTGTTGCCTCTCCTGAATGGGTCCCTGAAAATTGCTTGAGGGCTGGATTGTTACATTCATCATAAATACGCCCACAAACAAGCAAACAAACAAACAAACAAAAAAAAAAAACTCATTAATTTTGTTTCTTTTCAGGAAAATATCCACAAACAAACACCCACAAATCTAAGAGACCAAATGGGGAAAACAGACAGGTAACCTCAAAGTATTAGGCAAAGATTAAAAACACTAAACAAGTTGATTTTCTAATCTTCAAAATTTTACCTATTTTTTTAACATAGACAAACAAATAACATGATATATAAGAACAATTTATACCGTTCAAACCTATTTTCTATTTTCCTCTCTACTTTCTGGGGATCCAAACGGAAGGTAAGAACGTACTATAGGATGACTTCACTGTCCTCTCCAGGGGCTTGGCCTGTGCTGGATCCATCATAATTCCATTTGGGTAGCTTGTGGGGGTCGCTAACTGGTCCTGATAGCGTCTGCATACATCCCACCAACCAAAAACATTAGATAATCTGTCAATTCATCCCAACAAATACACAACTTCTTCTTCAAAGATTCAGATTCTTACCCTCCCTTTACTTCTGATGTCCATTCCGGATCCACCGATCCTGTTCAAAGAATCAGGCAAAGTTTTGAAAAATATTCATGGATCAAGCAGAAGAGAAAAACAAAAACAAGAACAAGAACAGAGAATCAAAGCTCCCGATGATTGGGTAATGGAGGGGACGGATAATTAACACTTGTCCAGTCAGAAACCAAATTCTTGATTCACCCTTTCATTACAAGACGATGAACAACAAAAATTTCCATCGGACTCTGCCTTTGGCTCGATTAAACCAAGTTTCCAGCCTCTCAAATCCAAAACAAAAAAAAAAACAGAGACTTCAATCAAAGGCCGATTTTCCTTCCATTTCTACGGTTTTCTCATCAGGCAAACAGGTTGCCTGGTCGTCAGTCAACAAGAAAGAACACAGAGACCATACGGAAATCCATACATGGAAAGAAACACAAAAACAAACCATACCCACCGATCAAAAACTCCATATTCACACAAAAACAAACGTCAAACTTTCAATGAATCAACAGTTCTTTCAAAAAAAAAAAAAAAAATCAAACTGACCATATGTATTCCGCAATAATTTTATCAGTGGTCTCGGACAGATTCAAGTTGATAAGATCCGTGAGCAGAGCCATGGCGGAAAGTAATGAACAAACGATACGGAATCGAGTGGCGTAGCTCGCAGATGATGAGACGTGAACCCAGGCAGAAAGCCTTAGTTTTTATAGACAAAAGCCACTCTTGTTGGAGATATAAAACAATCTTTTAAAAGAAATACAGATTTTTTCAAAAAAAAAAAAATTAAGAAAATTGTTTTCTGGCCAATTCTTGTGTATTTTGACCAAATTAGTCTAAACATATTTTAAATGAAAAACTAAATATTAGAATCATTGAATTTACCCAAATGATGCGAATTTTGGATGGGGATGAAAATTTTTCGTGAGCTAAAACGAGGGCCTAATATTTTAAAAATGGGACTTAATAATGGTCCCGGAAAAGTTATCGATTCACAGTTCATGATGGATAGATGGTGAAAAACTAGTAGTTACTTAGGTAATAAATATATTATTTATATTTATTTAAATTTTAAAATATATAATTAATAATATTTAGATATTATTTATTACTTTTATATAAATAAAGTATTTTTAAAGAATATGTATAAATCTTTATATGTGGAAAACGTATTAAAAATGGAAGAAACTATTATATAAATATATATTTAATTAGTAGTAATATATAATTTTGTTAATATCTGAAATAATCGTGTGGCCTTAATGGTGAGGTGATTGCATAATAACACGTTCAGTATTGGTCTGATGATCTGCATTATTTAATTGAATTTTTGATTCTGAGCTTTTTAACACAGCCTCTGAACTACAATAATGTAAGCAGGCATTATTTGGTTTAGTAAAGTATTAGAAGCGTTTGACTTTAGTTAACAAAACAATAAAAAAAATATTGTGGGAGTGAACCGGTTGTAGTTTCATTCGTCAAACCAATTAGTTAGGGTAGAGTTTAGAAGTGATTTACAGTAGTAGCTGGTTTTGATGAATCGGATGGGTTTTGCCGTCGAAAATGGATCCAACGGTCGATTTTTAAATAATGGAGGAAAACTTTTAATTTAATACATAGAAATTTATAGTAAAGAAATCCACAAATAAGGAAAGGGACAGGGGAACTTTAATTTTTTTTCCTTTTTCATTGGAAATTGGAAAAAAAATTGTGAAAATTTAGTCATAATATTAATATTCAAAATCTCCAACTTCATAATATTAATTATTTGACTGTTTATTTATAAAATATTTGAATAAAAGAAGTCAAATAAGTCTAAATCTGCAAATTTAAAAGGATTAGTTATTTTTAAAAAGGATTACCGTTTCTCTTTTTCTTTTTTTAAATAAAAATGTCATTATCCATTTCCTCTCATTTATTTACGGTATATCTTAAAAAGGATTAGTTATTTTTACAAGAAAATAAATAGATATATTTGTTAAAATCATACCAAAATTTCAAATTTGGTTTTCAAAAAACTTTTTAATCAAATCATCCTTTATTTAATACAAAGTTATATAAAATAATAATAAAAAAATTCTAAATAATTATGTTATTTTAAAATAGTCCGTTATTATTATTTTTAGTAATTATGGTTTAAATTTTTGATATAATAAAAAAAAGACTTATTTGAGTATTATTTTGGGTTTTTTTATATTTTTTTATTTTAAAGATTATTTTAGGATATCACCATATTTATTTATTTATTTATTTAAATGGGGGGAAATAGGAGTGGATGGAATCATTATTTTCTTGCCTAAAGGTCAGTCAATTATGCCGAAAACTAGGAAAATTGACTTTGAAGAAATTCGGTTCCAACTTTTCTGCGTTATTACGTTAAAGTTTATGAATCCAATAAAAGAATATATTAATTTACACGAGTTTCAAAAAATTAGGACTTTACTAAATAAAAAAACATCAAATATATGTTAATTAAGGCTGTTTAGAGACACATTATTAAAAAATTAAAAAAGAAAATAGTTAATCAATTATATAATCAATATTTAATTATAAATTATAGAAAAAAATAATTAATTACATAAACGGTGTCTCAACTTTATTTTTATTTAATGATGTGACGAACTCAATTGTTTCAAGACATGACCTAGTGACGTGGTGACACCAATTATGTATATATATAATATATATATATATATATATATATATATATATATATATATATATATATATCTATATATATATTTTTTTTGTGAGTATCATAGTCTTTGCGATTCGTTGATAGTTAGATGGGCCATGACCTATTTAACTAGCATCTATAAGCAGTTCATTGTTTCTCATTCAATTCAAATGGACTAAGCTTCGCGAGTCTTGAGCTTGTTGAGAAAGTCCGGATGTCTTTGTTAGGCTGCATTTTATGGATGACAGGTATAGGGTTTTGAAGTCCCTCGGTAGGTCGTCTGTCATTTATGGGAAGTTCGTTATGGATAAGCGTGAAAACGAAAATGCAAAAAGATGTTATCAGTGAGTTCGCAGTTCGTCTATTCTCGAAAGATTAATTCGAATCCTATCATCGGGAAGAATTTCCCATGAAATTAATTAAGTTTGAGCTACGTGGTCTTTGTTCTTCTTGCTTACCAGTCTTTCTTGAAAGAACTTGTCCATTTGGAAGGTAGCGACATATCGTCAACTTTGGATACTTTTGAAGATTAGCTTGTCTTTGTGATCTTGAAAGTTTAGGCAGTTAAGGTACTTACACATATGTTTTTTCAAATTTATTTAATTATTTTTATATAAAGATTAAATAATTTATAAATTTTTTTAATTATATTTAATGATAAGAATAATTTATTTTAATTATTTAATTTTGTTTTTATAATTATATTTGTAGTTTCATATAATTTTTATATATATATATATATATATATATATATATATATAGTATATATATATATATATATATATATATATATATATATATATATATATATATATATATATATATATATATTTATTTATTTATTTATTTATTCACACTCTCTCTATCAATCAGATAATCAAGAAAATGTATACCAATTTTTTTTATCATTTTTGAACTAAAATCACTTATTTATATATATTTATTTCATTTTCTTATTTAATAAAAGGATTTTTTCACAAAGCAGCGCAGGCCTTTATTGCTTTTATGCTATCACATCTTTTATGTTATCGTCATCTTATTATTATGCTTATTTGTGTGGTAGTGATTTAGACATATGAAGCAGATCCGATTAGATGAAGATATTAAATTATGGCCATCATTATATTAAAAACTCGTAGATATTGTAGTTATTATATTATTAAATTTATATTCTTTATACTGATTTATTATATTATTAACCTAAATATCGTTTCATCATTTATGTATTTATGGTTTTTGAATCAATAAAATTATTTTTCTTTTAAAAAAAATAATCAAGAAAATTTATTCCCCAAAATTCTATCATTTAATTTTCTTTCATAATTTTCATGTTGAAACTAAATAAAAAATAAAAAAACCCAAACTTCCTATGAAGTTATCAATATAATCGATAAAAAGACATAATCGAAAGTGTTAAAAACTTTAGAATATGACGTAACATTTAAGTTAATAACAAAACGGATTGACTTAAGACCTACAAATTTGATAATAAAAAATGTCAAGAATACCGAAGATTTAATATCTGTGACATATTGACAAATAGGATTTGGTCTAATGACTTTGTCGGATCAAACTTTACCATTTGGACGAAAAAGTTAACCGTCGATGATACAATTACCCGTCCAACAACTTGATATAATTTAAGAGTAAAAAAAAATTACAAGTTATGAATTCTTTGTAACTATAATACTCATTCACAATTAGTTTATAAATTTGGGGAATTAAATAGAAATATAGTGTGGTAATTCCTAATTTAAAGGTTAATTTGTCTAAATTGTTTGATTGAGTTTCCTACAATTAGTAATAGTATATATGGTTACCATTATTGTGATCGATTGTTGATCTCTTCTCAATCAAAACACATTTATATTCCTAAATCAATTTTACTAAGTAATTGATGTTCAATAAATTTATACGAAAGCATAAAAATCGGTTATCGTAAACCATGCTCGAGAAGCTTGTTTAAGACTACAAAGCCGCTTCATTGTAGAATGACATACTGCGGGGGAACTCCCGAGGGTAAGAGTAACCAAGAGGAAGCCTTACATAGACTCTTCTCCGAGAGTTCTTTTTGACATCCATCTGAAAGATTGGTCATTCATGAGCCGTAGAAACAAGTATCAATGGGCCACACAAGCCAAGAGTCATGACATAAGAAAGTCGAACTACGAGCCAGAAAAGTCTCTTCATAATCAATCCCATACTTCGAGTAAACTCTCACACAGCTCTCAGAGCGATCAACAGTGTCATCCGATCGAGTCTTGATCCTATAAACCCATTTACAATCGATAGCAGTTTTTCTAGATGTGAGATCAACCAGATCCCATGTTCCAGTCTTATGCAGTGCATCCAACTCTTCTTTCATATAGCTTCACGCTATAAAGGGTTAGGAGGAAAACCTCACGAAAAGCCCGACGCTCCCGGGAGAGAGGCAAGAGCGTAAAAAACAATGGAAGTCACGAGAAAGAGTAGTTAACTACCGGAACGACGGCTATGTGAGTCGGCTGACTCCAAGCAGGATCCACGCTGGGGCAAGATCAATAAGTACATCGACATTCCAAAGGGAAGCTCATCAAATGCATGAGAAGAAACACGAAATGTGAGGGAAGACTCGTATAGCCAAGAGGGGGTGCTCGGGACAAGTCGACTTCATTAAAAAAGCGTCATGAGGAGCATCAATAGAGGGAATAGGGGAAACAGGAACATGAGGTAGTTGGTAAAACATTTTGTGTTCCCAAAAGACTACATGTCGAGAAACACGAAGAAGTTTGTTAATGGGATCATAACACCTATAACATTTTTTACCAATTCCATACCCAAGAAAACAACACAAACATGATCTTGTATATTATAAACTGTATAGTAATCTAACATAAGCTATCCACTCAAACGGGCCCTAAGTATTTGATGTATCATTTACGCATGCAATTTATCAAACATCTAAACAATGGACTCAATTACCATGTTTGGCCAGCGAGAAAATGATATAAAATAGGGGAAATGCGAGATAAAATTCCAAATAAAAAATGGGAAAGCTCTTAATCATATGTGAAAACCTCTATTTACATGTGTTTTCTAGGTGAGGTGGTCTATTTGGCTCTGACTTCTGAGTCTTCTGACGTCTGGGCATTAACCCATAAAGAAGACCTCAGAAACCAAACAAGGCATCGACTATGGTGTGTCAATCGCATTCGACGCTAAGTTAGACAGAGAAATAGAGAGCGTAAATGTCAGTCTTTCAGTAGTGTATTTTTCACATACATTTTGTTGCGATTCCTTCTTTATTTATGAAGGAGGAAGATGATCCACTTTTTATAGAAAGTGGGCGATTGGTTTCCGAAATGGAAGGGAGGAGGGTACTTCATTTGCGCATCAATCGTTTTTCTTTTTAAATAGCCAATATCCGACCTTCCGCCTTATGATCGCTTTTGATCATCCTAAGGGCAAGCATGCACGTGGGTTTGTGGAGTGACGCGCCTGAAATGCTATGATACCTAAGAGTCGTTGATCGACCATCTTCTGTAGATGCCAAATGGCTAGAAGAGTGATATGCCCGGTAATAAACTTAGAGCCTTTGTCGTGATCGACAGTCCATGCTTCGACTTCAAAGTCGAGGTCCAGATCCATGCTCGTGTGGAGATACTTAGGCCTCCCTGTAGCTTTGATCCGCCCTGCCTTCTCGAACTACGCCGGCTAAAAACCACATCTACGTGTTCCCCCCACTTGACACACCTTGTCATTAACAAAAATGCATTAAAAACAAAAAATACATAAATATTGCAGTATTGTGGGCATTTTTAAAAGGCGCAAAGCACACCTAAGACACGGGTTTTGATGAAGCGAGGTGCACCCTATGTTACATTTATATTTTCCTCAAATTTAACAATCATTTATCATCAAATATAATCTAATATTTCAATCTAATTAATAGAAACATATAAACAAAGAGCTCCACACATAAAATTCCTCTGGATCCTCCTCGAGCTTTCAATTTGGTTCTTACTCATCTCCAGACGTGTCCCATGTGTGCTAACAATTTCGGGATACCTGTAACTTGCCTCTATATGTTCAAAATATTGCAAAATCACATAAACTCAAGACGTTCATTAGTTTCATGCTTAGCAACCAACAAAGTGATAAATCACGGGTTTTATTGTGATATGCACTCAAAAAGGGCTCAAAATATGTATGTTAAAACATGTAATTTGAACACTAATCACATATTATATAGTAGAACCTTAAGTAATTAAATTATTAAAAAAATATATAGATCATTATTTTATTAAATTAATTTTAACTTATAAAATAGTAGAAACCCAACTTTTTGAAAAAAAATTCACATTTTTTTAGAAGTTAATCATTTTTAATACAATATAATGTACTAATTATATTTCAATAATATACAAAATTAAACAAAAGGCAAAGGATAAATATAAAAAAAATTAAAAGTGAAATTATAATAATTTTGAGATAGGAAAAATGATATATATTTAATAATAAAATCATATTTTATTGCATAGCCGCAACTCTTTTTTCATCAATTTAATTTTTTACCGTTCCTTCTTGCAAGTAATTTCTTATTTTAATTTATTTTTGTACATAATATAATGAAAAAATCACACAAAACATCAAAAGAAAAAGGTAATTACCATCCAATTTAAAAGTTGATTTTAAAAATATCGTAATAAATAGGTTCCTACAAAAATATCTTCAGATTTTTTTTTTTTTCAAGAGAATATCTTCAGATTTTTAAAATATTAAAAAATGTATATATTATTTGTGGTAGACAATGTTTAAAATGTTAGGCCATTTTAGGTCTGGGGGGCCATTTTTAAGTGTTTAAATTAAATAATTTAAAGTTACAATGTTTTACAGCCAACATTAAAATCTATTTCCTTTAATTAAAAACCAGAAAATTTTCAATAAATTATAGGGATTAATGGAAACACTTAAAAACTATATATTGAATTTTTAATAATTAATATGAGATGTTGGTTTACATAACCGATAAATAGTGGAAATATATATATATATATATATATATATATAAATTAGAATAAGAAAATAAACAAATAAAATTAAAAATATAAACAAAACTTTAACACTAAAGATTCTGGTATATTTCTAATATAAACAAAACAAAACAGAATTAGAATCTTAGGTATTGGCAATGCCTAAGATTCTTGAATACCGGTTGAGCCGGTGGAAGATTGGTACGGAAAAGGACGTCCGGTAGTCATCCACTACCTGTAATAATATTGTTTTTACCGATACGTGTCGAGAGAACCGAAGATAAATGGCGCCGGACTCTCCCATTGGTTGCCTCCTCTTCCGCGCGTGAAAATATTCATACAAACCTTTTTTTTTTTCTTTTTTTTTTCGTTGGCCAAAGGTTATTATTATTAGTGTTAATCAGTTTTATTTTTTAAGACACAATGCATTTAACACTGGTTGGAGCTGTTCCTTTTGCATTATATTTTGTTATAGTCATGGACGAAAATGTCGGGATATATCGTCGATATTTCGAAGGTTTAAGCCTCATTAATGATATTAACAAACGATACGATCGGCGAAAAATCGGTAACATTCTACAATATCACGATATATCGGTTATGGGCCGATATATCGAACTCAAAATCGGTAAAATTTGTAGCGTGCAGAAAAATGCAAAAAAAAAAAAAAAAAATCATTTTGGTCGATATATCGGCCAATATTTGCCCAATTGATTTCTTTGTTTTTTTTTATCCAACGATTAGAAATTGTTGACACGTGGAAGGATGAAATTTTGTCTCAGAAATTCAAAATTTTCAACGGCTAGAAGTTGATCTGACAGCTAGAATTCAATATGTGTTGATCGAACGGTCGATTCAACTCCTTTGATCCTTCTCACAAACGTCAGAATTCACCTACATCGATCTTCATTTCACATGAAAGACCATAACAACGTAATATCAATATCTATATTTCATTATTAATGTCATTTTTACACTTTTACAAAGATTTCTACTTAATTCCCAAAAGATTTTTAATTTCGATATATCGATATTCATGTAGTAAAAATATCCACCGATATATCCGAGTATCCGTAAAATCTAAGCATCGATATATCCGGCGAAACCGATATTTTAACACCGGGTTATACCATATTTTTATTGGGATCTCGAGTTCAGACTCGAACGCTCATCCTCTTTGCATCACTCAAGCAGCGACAAAGGGCAAAAAAGACAGCATTTAAAGGTAAATTTTTTACCGAAATTAAAATTCCCCAAGGCTTTTAAGGCATCAGACTATGAAAATCTTAATTTGAATACTTGTTCGGTGATTTCCCCTTTGAAATCTTAGTTTTACCCTCCCTCCCAAATAAAAGGTTTATCTCATAAAAACCCTAATCTCCGAGCAACTCTCTGTGTAAATATTTGGACATCTGTTACCCTAAGGTTAGGGATGACAATGTACTCGTTTATTTCATATAAGTGGCATCATGCGCTGACGGGCCATGCTCAGATTGCGGTCAATATACCTATCGCACACATTCGGGCTAACTCAAACCCGACACGACAATAAATCTGCCAACATTCAAGCAACTAAACCTACCATTTATTATTCGCAAGTGTTTGAGGCCAACACGAATATGACCAATTTAATTTGATTATTTAAAATAATAAGAATCATAATTAATCATTCATATATGTTTAACACAAATAACCTATTAAATTTAACATATTTATTAATTTTATTATTTAAATTAATAGGAATTATAATTAATAATCCATATTTAATACAAATAACTTATTAAATAGGTTAATTAATTAATATAATAATTAAACAAATCAATTCGGGTCAAATTCGTGTTAGGCAGGTCAACACGAATATGACCAAAACACGATTATACTCAACCTAAATCCATAAAACCAAGCAGCTCATTACGCCAAATTCTCACACCACTTTACGTGACCGCCTCGATCCTACTAGACATCAGATATTTTGTCATCAAATATATTTTTTGCTTTGTCTCGACGCTCTTATATTAATAAACACTGAGACGCCACGATAACAATTACATGTTATACATGACGATAATAACATCACGCTGTATCAAGATAAGATTGAAACAAAAAAAAAAAAAACCTAGATCTTATAAAATAACCATTTTATTAAAAAAGAAAAAGATAGAAAAATATGTATATGAGATATTTCAGCAAACGAGAAAACCAGTTTTTGTTTTTTAATTATGAGTAAACCTATCTTTAATATGATAATTTTAGCACAATTTCGCCTAGAATAATTCCATGAGAGAGTAAGCTTCACGCGCTTTGAGACGAGTGGGAGGAAGGTGTTGCTTCGAATTTCGTTCGGTTGAGGCATACGTGGCATGATATGGACCGTTAACGGTTACTGTAAGCGTGCACTACCCAAGTGCTCTTCCGTACTGAACCCTACCACCTACTTTTGACTTTTCCACTTGCATTTCTTTCTTTTTTATTTATTTTTAATTTATATATATATATTAAATCATCTACTGTTTTACTTACTTTTCTTACCGACACTATTAAATTTTTTTAAAAGAGTTATAGTAAGCTCGAGTTTTTAACCGTTAAATCTAGATTTTTATCATTTTTTACAATAGGATTCACAAAAAAATGCTATAATATTTTGATCCACCTACGAAAAGTTCTGCCTATATTTTTCAATTAAACTCAATCTTTTTGTCATATTTTAAGAGTACCGATAGTACCTGATACGACATACAACACGATACATTCCAGTCCAATACGATTTTTACAAGGTTTCGGCTGAAGATAATCGCGCCATATTTACGTCGACTGCCTAACACGTTTAATAAATGTTCATATTCGTTGGAGCATGCCTACCACGAATTTAACTCGAATTGACCTGTTTAATTATTATATTAATTAATTAACCTATTTAATAGGTTATTTGTGTTAAATATAGATTATTAATTATAATTCATATTATTTTAAATAATAAAATTAATAAACATGTTAAATTTAATAGGTTATTTGTGTTAAATATTGATGATTAATTATAATTCTTATTATTTTAAATAAGCAAATTAAATGAGTCATATTTGTATTGATTTACCTAACACGAATAATAAATGGGTTGAGTTTTACTTTAATTAATATCACACGCTTATTATTCGTCTGCCGTGGGCCATGAACGCTGACACGATCCGTACATTCAGACGACACTAACACCTACTGACATCGACTCGTCACCCCTAATTTTAAACTGCACAGACACACGAAAGATAGGGGTAGATATGGTTCGATTAATCTAATCATACCACTAAAAATAAACCGACCATCGATTTTCAATTTTTTATTTATATAAACTAAAAACCAAATCATAAACATGGTTAATAGAATATTCGGTTAACCATTTTTTTGGTTAACCATATATCGATTTTTGGTTAACCAAATTTGAAAAACAAATTTATAATTCATAATTGTATATTAAAGTTCAAATTCCAATAATTTCTATAAATACAATAAAAATGCAACAAAAAAAGAATAAATTGTTATCAATTCACGAGAATCTTTACGACACCTGATTCATTTATAATACATCCAAATAATATACGAAATGCATTTAGATGGGGATAATTTTAATATGATTTGTTTTAATCAACCACATGTTTTAACAATTTCAATAAAAAAAAAAAAAAATACATCCAAAATAATCACAACCTATGTGTTTTGGTTTAACGAGATTAGATATGTTTAAAAAGTGTCATATATTATATATTGTTGTATACTACAAATAGAGTATATAACCATGAAATCTGGTGCATATCGTATTTCCTTTAGTTTCAAAAACAAATATTATATCAAAATATTAACGTAACCTGTCAACCAAAAAAATTATTATAATAATTCATCCACAAAATTTAAGAAACTATGAATATTAAAGGAATTATATTGATAAAATATCAATATCACACTTGTAATATTATTTCCATATATATATAATTTAAATTATACGATAATGTTAACCTATATATAAATTTATTTTCATAATATATATTATATAATTATATTTTATAAACATAAACCTAAATCGAAACTGATAATTGTATAAAACAAAAACCATAACCGAACCGATCGGTTTGGTTAACCTATTTTTCGGTTCGGTTTCTCGATCGACTCGATTTCTTAGGTTTTTTTACCCGCCCTTAACGAAATGTGCCTTTAGGTCATATTACACCCACTCATACTAATCCTTAATGAGTCAGAATTGACCACAAAGACGATAAAATTTTACACAAAACATAACTATGTTCACAAGATTCAAACTCAAGATATCCTATTAAGATGATAAGAGATTTTTTACTATATATATATATAATAAAATTAATCCTAAGCTTTATCTAATTTCTTTAAGATAGAAATATAATCATCTTAAAGTAATATATAAAGTGAAAAAAAGAAAGCATATTAAATTTATTATTTTCTATTGTGTTAATATAATAACATTTTTAACTTTTGTTTCAATTTTATACTCATCACTTTAATTAAAAAAAAAATCCTAATTTAAATACAATTTAGTCTCATCCCTTTATTTATCATCATGATCCTGTTCCCTAATTCCCTTTTTAAATAGTCACACCATTTAATCTGGTTTTACTATTTTTGGTAATTTTTGTTTTTGTTTTATACTGTCGAAATGTAATGATCTCATTACTAATATGAATATTAAAATAAAATAAAATAACTTCCATTACATCATAATATTGGATTTTATTTCTCACAAATTTGTTAATATTTGAGACTGACCTAGATATCTCCCAGGTACCATGGGCCTGTGTCTCGCTCCACTAGCCGTCACCCTGTACCTTAAGAGCCTCCCACGGGACTAGCCTAAAGCCAACCCCATTCAGAACGCTCGATCAACCCTCCGCCCCGGCACCCTAAAGGATTAGCCTAAACCGGGCCAAATTCGAAACGCCCAATAATTCCTCCACCCAGCGCCCTAGCGCCTTTTATCCCGTGATGCCTTTTACCTGTGTGTTCCTTCCGATCGGCAACTCCACCAAACGAAACTGCCAATCGGCTCTTCATGATATAAGTGTAAGTTCTCCCATGAATTGACCTCCTCGCCTCCAATAGAATATGAAAGCACTCCTAGCAGCGGCCCAATCAAGAAGGCAAGCACGTGAAAAAAGAACGAAGTCATCTTCCCGAAATAAAGTTCACTCTCATCTTTATTGAAAGAAATCACGACTATCCGCGGAAAATCTACTCTTTCTCCTCCATAAAAAGCAAGAAATCACAACAACGGCGTGACGGCATTCATAATCTAGATAATCACGCTTCTAAATTCTGTTTCCTTCCAAAGAAAAGATTAACTTGCCACTGGGCGACTTTAACACCACCTGTCAGCCTTCTATTTGTTTTGTACTGCCGCAATGAATTTTGCGAACGCTTCCGACGATCCATCGACTCGGTAATTCAACAGACTACACTACCCTTTCTATATTAGCCTAAACTCATAATTACAACGTCTTGACATGTATAATATAATATTTAATTTTATGATAAATGATTTGACAAAATTCATAATTTCAATTATAAATTATTATATTTCTTTATTTCGTGTCATCCGATAAAATTTTAATATACATAAAAATAATTTAAAAAAATATTTAATTAAATAACATCAAATAACCTATACCCATCATGTTTAGCTTTAATTGCAAAACCTTCGTTATTAAAAATAGACAAAAGACATAAGAAAAATATGGTCCCAATTGAGTCCCACTGTATTTATTTCATATATTTACATTATCTCCACAAAAATGAATTATTTTATAAAAAAATAAGAAATACATTTTTAAAAAAATTAGGTAAAAAATTAATAAACAATTAGATTTATAGAATTGGGTTGTAAAAAGGTCATTTAATCGAACACCATAATTTCAACCCCTTACAGTGAAAAGGTTAATTTATATTTTAAATATACAGGAAATAGGAACACTTTTTACCTGTCACCTTTTCGCCCAAAAATAAAGGGTGTGGGGTTTGGTCAGATCTTTTTGTGACAAGGAAAAAGTCAAATTTGTTGGCTTAAAATTTTCTGGGTAATATCAATATATATATATATATATATATATATATATATATATATATATATATATATATATATTTATTTATTGATATTATTTTATGTGGATGACTTCAAATGCCTAGAAAGTCATGCTCCTCCATATTTAATTACCTTTGTGCATTTATGACTGTCGTTTATAAGGGAACTGTATGTACAATATTTTTAGGTTTTTTGAATATTTTTTTATTAAAATAGTTTAAAAATAAAAAATAATGTCCAACTAATATGTAAACATTAATATTATAATTACTGAATGTGATATTAACTTAAAAAAATTTAAAAATATTTATAATGTTGTAGTTACTGATTACAATATTAAAATAGTTTAAAAATAAAAATAATGTCTAAATAATGTGTAAACCGTAATGTTATAATTATTGACTGCTATATTAACTTAAAATTTTTTTAAAATATTTATAATGCCATAGTTTATGATATTAATTAAATTTTTTTTAATATTATAGTCACTAACAACGTTAATTTGGATATTATTTTAATTTTTAAACTATTTTAATATTTTAAAAAAAACCTAAACACGTCCAAAGCTCTCAAAATTATCATGCTTTTTTCTTTCTTTTTCTGTCTTTCCAATTTTGCATTCTATGATAGCCAGTCGCTAAATAATGTAAGTGGTTAAGACCCTGTTTAGTAGGTAGAAAATTTTATGTTTTCTCTATTCAAACTTTTCAAAACAAAGGAACGCTACACATTTAGACAAGATTTAAACAAATTTTGGAAAACAGCAAATGACCACTATTTTCAACATTTTATATAGCGAACTTAAAACAAGAAAGCTGCTTTCCTTGCTAATTAAATTCAACCACCAACCAAACATTAAAATGAAAACGCATTAACCAAATTCAAGACGAAACAAAAAAAAAAAAAAATATGTTCTTCCGAAACGAAACTAAAGACAATACACATCAAAATTTCATATTCTCGACTTCGACAGAAATGGTATTTTCGTTGAACTAAACTGGCCTACACTCGCTTATGTATAATTCTTCGCTTTCTATTCAAACTTTTCAAAACAATAAACGCGCTAGCCATTTGCATCAAGACGAAACAAATTTTCAAAACAAAGAAACGACCACTATTTTCAACATTTTATATACGAATCGAAACAGTAAGAAAATGCTTTCCTTGTTTTCGAATTAAATTCAACCAAATTCAACCAACGCTGAATGAAACGTATTTTCAATCAAAATTCAAGACGAAACGTATTTTCCGAAAACGAAACTAAAGACAACATCAAAATTTTCATATTCGAATTTTCGATAGAATAAAATTTTCAACTAAACGTTTAAGCTGTGAATTCCACCACTAACCAAATAAAAGGGCTTAGAAGTAGTGGGTAATGATTTAAGTGTAATTGTAATAATAGAGGAATTAGAATTTCAAATGCTTAACCCGGTTGTTATAACGTTTAAAGTTTAAAAAGATAGGATATTTAAAAAGAGAAAGAGTCCTAGGTTCGAGTCCTAGTGAGGACATTTTATCACATTATAATAAAGTGTTTAGTTATCACATTTTATCTCGTCTTGTTATTTTCTAATCTATTTTTCTTAAGTAAGGAAAAGTAATTTTTTGATTATTCTCGACCTGAAATCACCTCTATGCATTATCTCGTCTTTATTTTGCTCACCTTGAACTGCTTCCGTAAAAGATTTAAGTCTTATCTTGTTTTTTCGTGTTGTCGTCATCTTATTGCTGCGCTTTTATTTCATTACTGACTCATGATACGACGTTTTTTGTTATCTTGCTGGCGATTTTATTTGGGATTGAGCGATTCGTGACATTTAAAATAAGATTCGATCGTAAATGAATATATTAGATTATAATCATTAAGATGTCAAGAACAAAATCATAGATATATTCTAAATAATTATATTATCAAATTTATATGTTTTATATCGATTTATTATGTTATTAACCTGAATATTATTTCATTTTTTTATAACTTTTAATAATTTGTATTATAAATCTATCGATCTATTACAAGTTTGAATCATTAACATTATTTTTCCTTTTCAAAAAGGAAAATACCTTCATGTTTTTGTTTTACAAATAATATCATTTTATTAGGTTTATTAAAAAATCCAATATATCCCTCCTTCATCTCCATTAAGATAGTATCAAAGCTAAATTGATTGAAATTTAAGGGTTTGATTGATTCATGTTTTGAAAATATAGAGAATATCATTTTGGTGTTTTCTCAAAATTATTTTTGTTTTTCGAGTTTAGTATTTTCTATATTTTTTGTATATTTTTCAAAAAAAGAAAAAAGAAAAAGAATTAAAAATATTTTTGTGTTTTTCTTATTCTTTTTATTTTTCAATATAAAAAAACAGTCAGTAAAAAACTGTAACTAACATATATATATATATATATTCTTTTTTTTCCTAGATTGAGATGACATTATTTGTAAATTAATAACTTAGAACACACTTTTTCATGATTAATTAGAAGGGTTAGTTTATGATAATCGTTGAGAGATGCAAAGGGCAGTGGGAAGAGGCCTTGAAAGGGCAATGAATTAAGAATTAATAATTTAATTAAGAATTAATAACTAATCATAACTCTAAGTCTCTAAGTAACTACAATTTAATTTAATTTAATTAAAGGTCTATTATTTTACGATATCTAATCCTGTCCTGGCATCACGTCCACTCTATTTCACTTCCTTCTTAATTAATTTGTTATATTAATTAAATACACATCATCATCATCGTCATCATTGATAATGATGGTAAGAGAGAGAGAGAGAGTGAGAGAGAAAAGCACAAACAACAAACAGGGACATTAGGTCCCCTACATGTTTGGTATCTGAATCTGCACAAAAGATTCCTCTCACCTCTTCATTGACAAATTACACCATTTTTAATTTTAAATAATGGTGGTTTATCTTAATCAGTTTAAGCTTAAAAAATTCTTCCATCTATCATATCGATATTTTAGATTGTATTATCTTGTTAGGCTTATATATTTATTATTGATGTTTTCATTAAGAGCTAATACGTAACGAGAAAAGGTTACCTGATACTTGAAAAAGGGTTCAAAATGAAAGCTATACAGAATATGGGTCATTTATAAACATTCGGATTTTCTAGGGATTGATAATGATACGATCTTGTATTAATTCCAGATGAAATTATGAAATGATACTTAACTTGAGAGGTTGTCCCATCGGTGCTTGGATTCTCTTATTAATTAAGTTCGGATACTAATAATCGATGCTTTTATTAAAATCCGGTGCGTAATAGGAAAGAGCTATCTGATACCCGAAAAAAGATTAGGAGTAAAAGCTATCCAAAGTCATGAGTTATCCACAGACATTTGATTTCTCTATAAATGAACAATAATACGACCTTATATCTTATAAGCTTGAAAAATTCTTCCATCTATCATATCGATTTTTTAGATTGTGTTATCTTATTAGGCTTGTATATTTATTATTCATGTTTTCATTAAGAACTAGTGCGTAACGGGAAAAGACTATCTGATACCCGAAAGAGGGTTCAAAATAAAAACTATCCAAAATATGAGTCATTTATAATAATATCCATATTGGTTCCACATGAAATTATGAAATGATATTTAACTTGGAAGGTTGTCCTATCGGTGCTTGGATTCTCTTATTAATTGTGGCTCGTGATACTAATCATCGACGTTTATTAGTAACCGATGCATCAGAAATAACTATCCGACAATTCGAAAAAAAAATAGAGTAAAAGCTATCCAGAGCCATATAAAGCTTATCCATGCATATCTGGATTTCTATAAATGAGCAATAATACGACCTTATATCTTATAAGCTTGAAAAATTCTTTCATCTATCATATCGATCTTTGGGATCATAAGTATCTTATTGGGGCTCAGATATTTATTATCTACGTTTTCATTAACTAGTGCGTATGTGAAAAAGACTATCCGACACCCGAAAAGAGGGTTCAAAATGAAAGCTATCCAAATTGTGAGTCATTCATAATAATATCCATATTGGTTCCACATGAAATTATGAAATGATATTTAACTTGAGAGGTTGTCCCATCGGTGCTTGGATTCTCTTATTAATTAAGTTCGGATACTAATCATCGATGCTTTTATTAAAATCCGGTGCGTAATAGGAAAGAGCTATCTGATACCCGAAAAAAGATTAGGAGTAAAAGCTATCCAAAGTCATGAGTTATCCACAGACATTCGATTTCTCTATAAATGAGCAATAATATGATCTCATATCTGTTCCATATAAAATTATAAAACGATAATTAAAACTTGAAAGGTGATCTCACCTATCAAATCGATCTTTTAGACGAGAGTCGGGTACCTATCAGTAGGACATAGTGTGAGAAGGTGTTGAGTCTTAACTCGTGCTGGCCCCATAAACAACTGTATTCATTAGGATTTTGGAGCAGCATCACAACTTGGTTATGTCATTTTATGGAGCAAAATTCCAAGTCTTAAGCATTGGCCCTTCCCTTCCCTTCCCTTGGGTTGGGGCAGACTTTCTTGTTTTTATTTTATTTTTTTATGAGAAGTCTTTATCTACATTTGAGGCATGATGAGACATATAGACATAGTGAGAAACCACCAAAATTATGTTATATTCAAATAAATAAAATAAAAGATGTTACCAAAGCCTAAAGCCGGCATGAAATATTAGGTAATTAGCAAGTAGGAATTGCATTGGATGCTGAAAGGGACTAGCTAGGCTGTTCATTCATTTATTCACTAAGGCCACCTCACCCTATGGCCGTAATCGAGTCGATACATAGTCAAACTTGATTAAAAAATATGAAGCTTAAATTTGACTTGAACTCGATTAAACTTTTTTATTTTCATATATTTGAAACTCGACTTGAAAAATAATCTAGCTACTTAAACTCGATTCGACAAAACTTGAATCATTAAAAAATTAATAAATAATTATATTCAAACTCGACGAACTAAACTCGAGTTCAAATCAAAATCAACACAGTTCTCGCGAAGAATAGAAATGGCATTCTAATACCTAACTCAACTCAACTCGACTGATTAACTTCAATCAATTTGGGAAGATTTTACGAAATGTTCGCAAATTTCACTAATAAATTGACCTCTCGCTTTACACTTTAAAGTTATATAATGTTGTTATATTATAACAAAAAGGATGTATCAAACTACATATTTGCAAATAAAGTAAATAATGCATTTAAAAACGAATACACGATTCATAATCAATAACGAAAAATAATTGGGCCGTTAGGTATACATACTTCTTTTCTACATTAAAAGTAATCATCTTAACCAATTATTTAAAATAGTATCTCTACATGAAAGTCAATTTTTTTTTTTTTTTTTTTACCTTTAAACCATATATTTCCATTTTTTGTACATTTTTTTTGCCTTTATTTCTAAACCGGTAGGTTGATATATACTTTTCTCAAAGAAAAATTAGAAGTTTTCAAAATTATTTCGTTTTTAGAAAAATATTATATATTACTTCTAAAATTCTTTTCTTATTTAATCTCTATTTAATTTTAGCTTCTTGTTTGGTGAACATACATGATACATGCACCTACATATGCCTCCCAGTTCCCACTTCCCACAATGATGATTTTGATTATATAAAGTAATTTACTTATTTTATTCTTTATAATTTAAATAATTGAGAAAGTTGATTTCAATAGATTTGGAAACAGAATTTTAAAATAACTACTATTTTATATTTTAGGCGAGAGTGGGCCAGGCTTAACGGCTATGGATCGAAATCAAGCCCAATCCTAATCCCATTGAATTTCCTCTAAAGTCTGGCCCAATCAAAAGAAATACAAAGCCCAAAGGTGAAGCTCTTAAAAAATATATAATAGAATCAAATTCCTCAATCATCATATTTACAAAAAAACAAAAGTTATTTTAGCTTGCTTCAGCCCCAAGAGCTTGTTGGTTCCTCACTCAGCTGTTTCGTTTTTATTCTTAACGCCGAAACTCGGACAGCCTTTCAAAGATTAAAGTCTGCTTGCTTTTAAAATTTTCATAACTTATCATTAAATTTTTTAAAAAGCTTCCCAATGTAGTGTTGGAATATTTTGCTTTTCTATTCGTAAGTTTCATTTTCTACAAAAATAAGAAACTCAATCATCACCTACTAAAAGTAAGGCAAGAAATAAGAATATACACTACTGTGAATGACAATCTTATGTTTGACTTTAATATTCCATCCTCGGGTCTCTACGTTTATTTCTTTTCAATTCTCAAACTCGTCTCATTTAAAAATTAAATACATGTGTATATAGATTTGGTAGTATTCTCAAACTCTCTCCTCACATATTTTATTTCTTTGTTTTTATTTTTAAATTTTAATTTTTTTATATTTGCTTTTTATTTTTATTATATTAAAATTATTATTTTTCTATAAAATAAAAAATATTATGAATTTTTATAAATTATTTATTAAAAAACATTATAATAATTATTATTATTTATATTAAAGTATAAAATAAAATAATAAAAAATATTTTTAAAATATAACCCAAGGCTTATTATTATTATTTTTGATATACTTGCTCATATTGCTTCATTCTGTCCGTTTCTTCCCGTAAAATCGAAAAATTTCTGCCTGGGAAACACCTGCAACTTATCACCTTAAAATCGAAAAATTTCCGTATGTCTCGCACTGACAACTTTTTGAGCTTACTAGATTTCAGACGAATTTAACTACAGCAAATCGCTTCATTATCCGAGATCTAGAGAATTTTCTAAACTTCCCCGAACCCTCTATTGCAATATATTTTTATTAACATTTTGCCATTTTTGAAAATTTAATACCCTGCTGCCTTTACATATAATAACATTCAACTGACTTATCATAACAAAATTCAAACTCATTAAAAAACCCGATTAAATTAAATTAAACACGCCACACAAGAAATGAGTAATGATTAACCTAAAATAATACCTTGCTCACGCCATCCCTTTACTCACTACCTAACGTTAAAAAACAAACAACTTAATACTTAACGCTATTAAGACTATCTCTGATTAAGTTCAAAAAAGCTTCATTCAAAGATTGGGTTTAAAAACAAACCTAACCCATTTTTTTGGAAGTAATTAAAACCGTGACAAAGTAGGTAACAGATTGGCACATCGTGAAAGTCCTGGCGTAAGTGGATGAGTCACAATGGTCCGCCATATCCCACTTTTGTGTGCCTCTTATCGCTCATTACAGAAAAACCCTAAAATTTGAATTTTCTGAAAAAGGGTAAAATGGTCATTTCGGTAAAAATATGAAGTTTTTCTAGATCCTGATGATCTAACCGATTTCAATCGTTGGAATCTTCTGCAAATCTAAATACCACGTCGACTTCGTCGACTCCTAGACAACACTTCACGCTGAGGCACTAGCGCTTCTGCGTCGTAAAATGCTCGTGAAAGACATGCGACTAAAGTCACCTACTACATGTATTCATGTGCACACATGTTGCATGATTAGAGAGATGATGAGTAATGAATTTAATAGACGCGCAAGCCACAAAAATCGCAAGCACATCGTGAATTAATGGAAATGTTAAATGTATGAGACAAAAAAAGCAAATAGTTCATCTTCTTCATATGACACAAAATCGGCAGAAGGTGCAGTAGGGGTTAGGATTTGAGTTTTAGAGAGAGAGAGAGAGCTCATTCTCTCTGGGATTTGTTGTTCTGACCGCTCTGCTTCGACTTTAGCAGCAAGAGTCGATCACGCTACAGGGCCACGTGTGGGCACACCGATTCGACAGCCCCGACAACCCAGCAAGCAGAGATATTTTCCTACTTGATTTATTCTTGGCATCATTTTAATGGATAGATTTGTCAAGTGCCTGGAAGGACCGCGACATTCACTTAAAAGCTTTGAACCGAAGAAATCTCTAATCGTGGTGGTCGTGAATACAACCCGAGGTTTCATTGTTCACGTGAATAGTTACGTGATTTTTATGGTGATTTTTATGTTACTGTTTCATTCAAAATGAATTTGCCATATTGCACCAAATTTCATGCGACATAATTTTAGTGTTATTGATCAGGAAATCAATAACATGGTTTATGTGGATTAATTATGATAGTATATACATGTTTTATATATTAGCATGAGTTGTTGGGATTAGTATCATGCATTCCATATGTAATCAAAAGACCTTGGGAATATTATGGTTGAAATACATTTATACGAAAGAAAAAAGGAAAATATTGTGAAAGGAATTTTGAAGGAAGATTTTCCGGAGAATTGTGTTGGGAGATTGTCCAACAATTCACGTCGGAGGGGCCATGAATTGTTTCGAAGGGTTATCCATCAGATTCGCCTCGAAGGGTTGTCCAATAAATTTTACCAAAACTTCTAGTGAGCTGGCAATGCCTTTTGTTTCTAAAACTCGTGATTTTACTATCATTTCCATTTAGGCATGTTGTGAGCCATGAGACTCTAACATGGGATTGGGCATGTAGATATTCAAGTAGATCATGTATTTGCTTAAATGTGTTTATTTTGCCATGACATGCGCACTTAAATGAGTAACCTACGTAGAAATTATCACTACTGTGCTTTGCTCACCTTGCCGAGGGATCACTATTTTTAGGCAAGGAGTGTAGCGGTGAGGGACGACGCTTCACTAGAGGTCACACATGAAAGCCTAAGTTGTGGTTTCTGGGTAGAGACTTTGTATAACATGTATTAGAAATCGTACATTTTGATATATGTTCGGGTAAAAGTAATTTATTAACCTTGAACTATGGTAATATACTTGATGTATTTTGTGAGTATCGATGCAGTGGCCCAAGACCAATTATTTTACTGCATGTGGGACCCTATGGTGGTCATTGTAAACCTGCTTCAGATTGTTGTATCTGGTAGAGTTCCATGTATAAAGAGACTGCCTGCTGTGAGGAGCCTGCTACCCACACCACGAGTATCTCTCGCGGTTGAATGTCATTAACAAGACACCTCGGTTTTGGGCGCGCGCATGTTGATGCGACATTTTCTAGACATGTTTGACTTATACCAAAACAAACAACTAAGGAACAATTGGTAAGTTGAACTTATTTGTTAGGATGGTCGAGGCGTACAATTGCACCTTCCTTAAAGTAGATTCGCCCTCCTTTAGTTTGTAAGCTTAATGTAGTAGGGAACCGACGCTATACCTTTAGGATTCAACAACCAAATCTCACCTTGGGTGCAGTCATTTGGTAAGATGCGGTACAATTCGAATAATAATATTCTTCTAAGAAAATATACTTGGTATGAAAGCACTTGAAAATTAAAGAGAATGCTTGAGAATACTTGAGAGAGAGTGCTAAAAGCACTAGAGAAAGAGGGGGAGAGAGAGCTTTGAGAGCTTTAGTGTATCAAAGTGAGAAAAGTGAAATAAAAGGAGGGGGGGCACCTATTTATAGGTGGCTTATTGTTTTCTTCAAATAAGTTAACAAAAAGTAAAGAAAAAATTATTTGGAGAAGAAGGTAATCCTAAGTTGCTTGGAGAAGAAGTCGGATGGTTATTCTTTGGAGGGACAATATCATTTGGTGGAGGAAGAACAAAAGTTGGAGGTTTAAACTTGATGATGACGGAAATTTTTTCTTGGGAAACCAATAGTTGCTTCCTTATTTGATTCGACTTGACTCGTTTTTGCCGTCAGGACTCCACATCGTGAGCTGAAAATTGAATTTTGGGTCTCATGGTTGGAATTAAGCCCAAAAGAGTATTTTTTGGGGCTTTAAATACATACAATATGGCATGCGGGCCACAATATGGCCTGGGGGACAATTGTTTGCACCAAAATTGAAATTTGGCTTGATATGGTAGTGGGTTAGCCCTAAGCCCAAGCTCATGAATAATCGTCCAAAGCCCGTACCTATTTGTACAAGCCCATAGGAGAAATCTAGGGGCATTTATGAAAATTTTAAAATTTTTTGGAAGTCAAACTAAGTTTTATTAGAGGTGACAGAGAAGTTGGAAAGTTATGTACTGATATGAAATATTATTAAGGAACAAGTCTCCATAATGGAGACATGGAAGAATTCATGACGAACAAACCTTTATAGCGGAGATGTGTGTGAGTTCCTGAGGAACAAGCTTCCTTAATGAAAAACATGGAGAATTACTTTAGAAAGTGGAGAGAGTGGAGAAATGGAGACTTAAACAGCAAGTCATCTACATCTATAAAAAGAGCAAATGAAGAAAAATCAGGTCAATAACCAATCAATCATTCAACAAATCAACAATTCAGTTGACTCAATGTCAATATATTTTAGCAAATCCTAGCTTTTTAATAAGATTTCCACAATTTCAGCATTCTATTTCAAAGATTTAGCAAAGTTTCTGTCAATTTTCCAACGCAGTGTTATTTTCACAATGAAATCCAATGTTTATTTCAACAATTCTAACACTTTATTTCCAAGTTTCAGTCAAGTCTGTTAATTTTCAGCATCGTGTTATTTCATTCATTCCTAGGGAAATCTAATATTTTTCTCCAGCATTTAATTTCTGCGTTATTTCCATTCGATGTTTTCTATCTTGATTATGGGGAACTGTCAAGGGAATCAGGGAGCCTACATAGTCTGATTAGAAGTTTGATACAAACCATTTTAGTTTGGAAACACTTTAATTTCATGGCATGCCCACACGCTTGTATTTTGTATGTTTCGTGTGAGATTCAAAAATCACCATGACACATTTATAACTTGATGAGACATGTTACTAGACTTATAAATATGACTATTCTAAGAGTTAGTGAGTCAGTCAAAGATGTTTTCCTCCCAAAACATTTTGGATAAAAAGTCGCAAATCATCATAAATTATCTATTGAGTCTTTTAAATAATTGTAAATTGAAACATAAAAGTTATATTTGTTAGCTAAAAGATAATGATCAGCTATCAATTACTGTTTGGTGGATTTTCTAGTGGAATTCACCAGAACATACAAAAAGCACGGGAATTGGTGAATATGCGGGCGTGCTAGGAAATTATAGTATTTCCAAATTGAAACTTTGCCGAAATCCAACTTTTGCTCAAGCGAAAAATGGATTCCCTAGTTCCCATCGACAGTTCTCTAGAATCTAAGTGGAAAAATACCTTGAAAATTAGATTACATAGACTAAATTGAAAGATAAGAGGAAACTTAGCAGACTAGTTGGAAAAATAGCATATTTCATTATAGAATTAGACTGAAAATCAAATGTTGAAGTAAGAAAGCTTTGAAGTAACAAAATGCTTGGAAAGAAAAACATATAAAACTAAGCTAAGAATATAAAAAAGAAAGCTGTTGAATTTGTAGTAATACTAAAATGCTCTTATTCGGTTTTGATTCTTGGTTGATGATCATCTCCTTCTTTGATGCTTTGATTCCATTTTATAGGTATTTATGAGTAAGGAACAAAATATCGGTAATTACGGATATATCGGTACTTGGATTTTACGGATATATCGGAAATATTGATAAATATCGGTGGATATTTTGACAAAAATATCGGTAAAACGAAAATTAACAAAAATACTTTGAAATTCATGGAAATACTTTATTGAACTATAAAAAGGCAATAAGCAATATACGAAACTTATTGAAAACAATATTCATTATAATTTATCGAAATTACATTACAATAGTTATTTAAAACTAAAATGAGACCGATGTGGCTTCATTACATTATTTATTAGAGGATCCGATCTTATTGAAGACAATATTCATAGCAGATCTTCAAAATATTGAAATAAATGCTTAATGAAAAATAATTTGAGAGTTAAATGGGCTTGAATGTGTATGAATGAGTTTATAAAGAAATTGTATGATTTTAGGGGAATTTATAGAATTTTTTGGAGTCAAAATAGTCATTGGATTGTCAAAAAACCATTGTGATTTAATTCTAATCGTTGGATTTGATTTAAGTCAAAATAGCCGATATTTACCGATATTTACCTATATATCTCCGATATTTACTGATATTTTTTCAAAAATTCTAACACATGTGCGCGTGAGATAAAGTCTCGAAATTTCACCGAAATATCAGGAATTTATGATATTTCGGCAATTTTACCGATTTTCCACCGATTTTTTCCTCAACCGATTATTGGTTGCCAATATCTCTTCAGTGCCGGCTGATAACCAATTTTTCGGCGATATTTCGGCCGAAAAAAGCAATTTTTTTTCCATGTTTATGAGTAACTGCATTAGTCCACTTTCTCCAATAATTGTCCATGTCTCCACTAAAGAGTCTTGCTCCCCAAGTGACTTTCCACCATTCAAATAAGTGCCCATGTCCTTTGCCATGTCCTGACTTGGAGAAAAAATCTCATTCATCTTTTGCTTTTGAGACAAAGTCTTAATATTCTTTGCTGGCAACTTTGACAAATTTAAAATTTCCAGAAATGCCAATGGACCTTTCCATGGGCTTAGCCTTTATCGGATTGGGTTGGGCTCACACAGTTTGGGCTTGACATATCTATTCGGTCCATTCCACTACCATATGGGCCGAAAAATTGTTTTAGTGTCAACAATTACATTAATATTAAACCTAGGACCTTGACAATTAAATTCCTTACTAAAAGCATATAAATATTAGATTAAGCATTTTATTTATTCTAAAATAGCATGATTAATTTTGTTAAGTGTAATTATGGTATTAAAACTATTTTTAGAGGGAGGTCATGTATTTAGTTATGTTAGTATTGGTATGTGATTAATTAAACTAGATAAGATATAAAATCTGAGATAAGATACATAGATGCCCCTAGTGTTTGGTCATATGTCTAACTTAGCCTTTAAACTATTTTTGGGTTAACCGGTACCCTAAAAGTTGATTCCGTAGCTAAAAAATGCTTTGGTCATCAATAACGTTAACAAATGGACAATCGGGCATTAACTTTGTTGATGTGGCACCCCTCACGTGCGTTTTTAGCTTATGTGGCATCTTTGCACGTGAATCTTTAAATCCAATCATTGTTTTGACAAAAATGCTCTCATCCCGATTGATCATCTCAGAGCTAGTTTTTTTTTTTGTTGAGTTTTTGCTACAACTATTGACCCATACTCTCCTCTTGTATCTCAATGCTCTGTATATTACAAAAGGTGAAAACTTTCCTTCTGCTTCTCTTTTAGTCCTCACCTTATTTCCACTTTCTAGGTTGTTTTATTTTTTTGAATCATTTAATGGGTCTGAATTTGTTTTTGCAAGTTTTGGCATTCTAGGTTTGTTCAAGTTGTTGTTGAGGATTCAACTACTGGAGATTTTGTTGGGTTTTAAGGTTTGAATTTATACAGAATTTGTTGGGTTTTTTCTATGGTTTAACAGTTGGTACAAGTCTCTTTCTGGGCATTTTCTTTTTTATTTTTTTCTTTAGGCGTATTGGGTTCTTGAGGTTTTCTATGTTTTTGGATCTGTCTCCGAAAATTAGGAACCCCGTGTGATGACAGGATGCCTATTGTTGATTTATATGTTGGTTCGGATTTCTAAGACTTACAGAGTTTTAAATAAATTTAGGGTTTTCATTTACTTCAAACAAATTTTCAATTCTGCTCAATTTGGATATTGAGAATACTTGGCAAAGTTTCAAATTCAAAATCTCATGTTTCACAACATGTTGCCTTTACATAAATGACTCTCAACTAATCCAAATTCAAATTTCTACATTTTCCATTTCCTACATTTTCTCAGAAACCAAACATAATGGAAAATGAATCTGTCGGTTCTACCGGATCACCAACACACAAAAATTTTGATTTCCTTTCCTTTCCAAAGTTTTCCAATCAAACAAATATATGGGAAATGAAAACGTGGCCTCTTTTTCAGATTGAGTTACCTGATGATCGAATATGGAGAGACTAGAGTGAATAAGAAGAAGGTGATTGTTAGGCTCAAAATGTTCTATATAAAACGTGTACACCTATTTGCGCAAGTGCACGAGTCTCCTCAAGTAATAAAATGATACATAAGAGTATCGTCCCACGAGAATTAGGTTACTAACAACCGAAATTAGGATAGTCCTAACTTTATTTGGATTTACACAAAGGTGAAGTTCAAATAGAAAACACACTAAACTAAAGGAATCCTAAACTAAAGTCTATAACATACAAAGTGAAAACGAAATTACAAGAAAGCATAGGGTTTTTATTTTATTTAATAAATTCCTATGGCGAGGTTTAATTTGCTCCCAAAGACACTCAAATCATATATTAATTGAAGGTACCCAACCCGGGGGACCCTCTCGGCACTCCTACGGATTCGAAAAAAAACCTTTCATTTCTTTTAAACCTTTTTAAAAGTGAATCCGTGGAGCGAACCCATTTATACAGTTACGTTTTCCATTAAAATCTTATGAAACATGGTGGGACAATTTTATTTTATTTTTTTTCTTTCAAACATCAAACCCTTTTTATATGCTTAAACATTTTATAGAAAGTCGGGTAGAGTTTCCTCTGTTTTTCGGACATTTCCCAATTTATAACACTTGTAATAAAACAATTTAATTTACTCCACATCCAACCATGGGACATTAAGTCCACCACAACCAAATTCAAATCAAACTTTAAAATTATTTTCTGAACACTATAGATATATAAACAATCTTTTAAAACTTATATACATTACAAAATAAAGGTGCACAAGTAGTTATTTACAACAAAAACTATACATTTTCAAAAAAGGTGGTCGTCACGTGAGGTGGAGTGTCCTTTGGACGAGGAGGATGCTCGAGTTGCACGTCGGTCTACGCACGAGGCTTATTTTATAAAACATTTGGAAAAGGTGAGCTAAAGGAGCTCGGTGAGTCTGAGTTCATAGGAAAATAATGTTTCAGAGATATAGTTAAATACAACAATGTGTAAAACAATTGTATAAACATATCATTTCAATAAACAAACTTTACTTTCTTTTCCATGTAGTTCAAATACAATGTGTACAACAATTGTATAAACATATCATTTCAATAAACATGTACTTTACTTTCTTTTCCTTTTTAAATCTGTCATATCTAATGGAACCCGCCCTCACAGTTAACCACTTAGTTGGCCCTTGAAAGAACCTACGAGGAAAGCAGTGCTACGATCATAGATGACGAAAAAGGAACCTCCCGAATGCGTCGTGCCTTTCTTTTAAATACCATTCTTATTTATGGATAAATCGTTATCGTTGGTAACAGCACCGTGCTTTTCACGTGCATGTGATATGCATCGCTCTTCCCACTTCCCTCAACAAAAAAATCCTAACCATTTCTCATGTACCATGCATGCGTAAAATACTTTAGTCGACTTTCCTTTAACTTTATCTGTGTAACATAGAATAACCATGGATTCATACATTTTCATATAAACATATATATAATATATGTTCATAAACATTTCCTTTAATATGGAAACCATAAATCATGCTTTATAAAACTATGGAAACTATAATCATTTCATTTTTTTCTCAACACATGCTTTATAAAACTATGGAAACTATACTCATTTCATATATTCTCAACACATGCTTTATAAAACTATGGAAACCATACTCATTTCATGCTTTATAAAACTATAGAAACCATACTCATTTCATATTTTCTCAACATAATTTAAACTATATATATATATATATATATATATATATATATATATATATATATACTCTATATATATATATATATATATACTATATATATATATATATATATTTTCATAAACATTTACATTTTCCATCACCTTAGTTATTTAAGCCATTTTCCCTCTAAACAAAACTTTCCACCTCCACCCTTGTCCTTAATCACTTTCCTCCTACAAGTCACATTATTCATAAAATCCATTAACATCCATACCTTAATCATATTCAATAAAACCATTCACTATAATATACTTTCCAGAAACCCTTAAGCATTTAATCACTTCTAATTGATTAAAATCAATTGAACTCAACCTCTTTTGTTTCTCATGATTTTCTTATGTTAACTCATTGAAATTACTACCCCATACAATAGCCCACAACATGCCATGAAATGGTCATGTCAAAACAAACTATTCATCATTATAACCAAGCAATTTACATAGTGAAAACGCAAATTTTCAGCCATGTTTTGATCATCCACTGTCCTCTACAAGAATATGGCTAGAATCTTGACTCAATGGGATTTCCATAGAGTCCAAGAACACCCAAAACGGAGTTCGGACGAAGAAGTTATGGCATTTTCATTCAAAACCGGTCAATTTACTCTATTTACACTAGAAACAGTCTGTGATACCCAATTTCAGGGGTCTTAATCCATAATTTGACCTGGTTGCTTTGGCATACATTTGAAAAATACGGTTCTTGGTTTCTTCCTCAGGAATCACGAGTGGATCACGAGGCTTCGAAGATATATTTTAAACAACCGGGACTACTCATTTTTCAAACCGAACCAGAAACTGTTTGAACATATCTCCCATTTGAATGCATTTCTGAGTCCAAATGGGTTGGAATTTGGATAGAACTATTTCAAGGAAATATGGTCTACTATCAGTCTAGTTCATCCAATAATTAAAATCACTCAATTCAGATAAGTGATGGCTAAGTTATGGCAGCTCTGATCCTTAGGTCTCGAAATAGAAACGAAGCGCATGAACATAGCTCATTTTAAATGCATATACGAGTCCAAAGGGGTGAATTTGGATTGACATATTTCAAGAGATATGTTCTCCTATGAAGTGTAGTTATCCATCAAATTGAAGCGCTCGGTCGGATGAGTGATAGTGATTATAGCCAAAATCTGATCATGGTCGAAAAAAATGGACAACATCTCCCGCCCAGACACACACATGCTTTCCATGGCAATCAACCGTAGGGAGAAAAGCCTACCTCAAATAGCATAGTTTCGGGACGCCTTTTCTCGGTTTTGTAAGCCAGACTTTGAACCTTGGCGGAATCTTTATGATTGATCTGCATAGCATGCTCTTTATCGCGTAAACTGACTTTAACTCTTGGACTATCGAACTATGACCGATGAAGTCCCGTGAATCGAAGAGAGAAGCTTGGCTTCTTCTTTTCTCTCTCTCTCTCTCTCTGTCTCTTACGGGTTGGCCTTAGACCAAATGAGAGCTTTTTGGCCATGTTAGATATTTTAAGATATTTATAGTGTGGACACGTGGCTCATGTCGTGTCATGTGTCACACTTCTTCGATTCCGTTCTAGCCTCGAAATAATTTATTTCGTCATAGTTTCAGTTACATCTATCTTAAATGGACATTATTTAAATATTTGATATTTTTTGGGATTTTTCTAAAAATATCGTTTTGAGATCCCTCGCGTATTAAACCAGTCGTAATCGTCTCGGAATCTTGAGGTCAAGTTGGGTGTAGATTTTGAGGCGAGATTCCAAGAGGTAAAGTCCGTTTCATCATCTAGATCTAGAATAATTTCAGATTTTCTATGACAAATTCTTAGTTTGCCATTTTTCGGAAAAATTGCATTTTCTCCCATATAACATAATTTTGTTTTAAAAATTTGTTTCGACTTCTTTAGACTCAATACATTATTATGAACATTTTAGATTTTCAAGGGCTTGTTTTTCAAAAATTACTATTCATTTGACTGTTTCCAGTCAAATACATAACTGATTGAAACAAAATTTACTATTCATGGAAACTGTAAATTCAGGGTCTTACATTAATGGTGGATTTCACCTAAGCACATGGTATTCTTGCTCAAGCAATAGCAATCTACCCATGGAAAAGGTTTTAATGCATCTCTACCTCAAACCTTCATAACCAAGGATGCATTAAGCATTAGAAACCTAATAAGCCACATGTAACCCACAAAGATCTCTATTTTATGGTGAAACATGACATTCCATTCATGGTCTAATCTAATTATTGTTTCTCAATCTCAAATTAGGTCACAAATCATGTTAATGGTGATCAATCATAAAAAATCATTAAGAATTTAATAGAACATTCAATATATAAGAAAATCCAAACATCAAAGATTACAAATCAAAGCTAAACACCATAGTTTATTGTTTAGACTACATCAAAACCCTATAAAATGAGATAGTTCATGGAGAGGAGAAATCCAACTAAAGAAAAGGGAGGAGAAAGCATAAAGAGGAAAAGAAATAGCCTATATAGAAGATGGAATGCTCAATTCCCTCTTCAAATCTTCATTTTCTTCTTCAATCTTCTTCCTCCCCCAAAGAGAGCTTTGCCTTAGGGTTTCTACCCTAGGGGTTTCCCTCTTTGCAACCAAGAGAAACCCCCTCTTTGGCTCCCGAACTCCTCCTCCCGAACTCCCTGGTCAAATGCCCTAATTTCTCATCTTATAAGACAAAAACCAAGAGAGAAATAGGAGATGGGCTTCAGAAAAAAACATGGGCCCGACATCTGCGTAGTAGCGTGGCGGATCTAACATTGTAGTGTGGTGAAATGGAGAGCTATTGGAATTATCAAATCCAACTCATGCCATAGATTGAGTGGACTCACGCTAAAGCGTGAGTGACTCGCGCTTAACCCGAATTTCATCCTTTTACATCTCCTTCACTTCGTGATGTCGTTTCTTGTTCATATGGACTTCGAATCATGTGATCTGGGTGTCTATGGAAAGCTCTCGTAGTCTAGAATCTACCATGCCAATGAGGGAGCCATATAAGTACATCACACAGGCGAAAGAATCACATGTTTGCTGCGACTGCATGATGACTTTGTCGATTTTTCTTCGATTTCGCTCAATGGTTGGTCTAATCACAAAATTGAGAAAAGAGAGCATTAAGACACTTATTTATCTCATAAAACTACTAAAACTTAAGCAAAACATGGGGATAAAATGAGTATTTAAGATACTCATCAGTGATCGATAGGGATGAGGGCATTTTTGTCAAAACAATATTTGGGTTTAAAGAATCACGTGCAAAGGTGCCACATAAACTAAAAGCACACATTAGGAGTGCCACATCAACAAAGTTAACATTCCGTTTGTGTCCATTTGTTAAAGTCGTTGACGATAGGGGCATTTTTGAGCTACGGAATAAACTTTAGGGGCATCGGTTCACTCAAAAATAGTTTAAAGGCCAAGTTAGACATATGACCAAAGCATGAGCATCTATATTCACTTATCTACATAAAACCTTACTTAATAATAGGTAGAAGTGAAATCATCAGGGCTCTATCATGAGGGAACATTTTTGTGGGAAAAAAAAAGGTGAGGATGGAAGAAAACAAAAGCTTGACTTCTATGTCCAATAAAGTCATGGAAGAGTTTCTGAGATTATGATTTGACAGGTAAGGTGGGATATTAGAAAGTTGTGTTTGATTTATGAAAAGTATTAAGGATAGGAAAATATTAAGAAAAATGATTTTTCTATGTTTTGTTGTCTAATAAAAAATCTCAAAGAAAATTAAATATAAATAAATCATTTAAAAACTCATATATTTTTAAAATTATTTAATCTTTATATTTTTGAATTAAAATAAATAATATAAGTTTGAAGCATCAAATAAAAATAATATATTGAATTTTTCATCATTTTTCTTTTCTTTATACTTTTTCTTCTTTATTTCCCCCCTTGTATTTCCCCCTCAAATTTCACAGATAAATATAGCTAAATTTCCAAAAGAAAGACACCTATAACCTCAAAGGTGTTATCTTATACTCTTTTATTCCAATATCTTACACCACATCTATTTGTTTTGCACTCATAATAAATGTAAACCTAATCTTTGAACTCACGTTCCTCCTATCGATTCATATATATTGATTGATTATTTTTCTCTTATTTACTTTTCTTTTCCTCCACAAAATTCTACACCTTATCCATTTGCATTCTCGGATATCATGTGTGTGTTTGATTGAAATAATGTTATCCTATGCACATTAAATATAGTGTTAAATTTCGGAGACTTAAACCTATGAGTCCAATAGAATAATTTGTAAGCTATGAGTTTCCAACGAGGTAAGTCCATTTCATGTAAATCTTGAATAGACATGAAGTTTTTGGAGTTTTTCTTTTCTTTATAGTTTTTCATATATGTTGATTAAATGTGCCCAAAGAACAAGAGAGCTCCATGATAAAGGATTCATAATAATTTATCTTTTATTTAAAATAAAAAATAAAATAAAATTATCTACTCGATTAAAAAAGGTGGTTATAATTATGTTCACTATGAATTCCACTAGACCATTTATTACAATATTAGAATTACATAATAACTCTTTTAATTACCATAACCTATTTTTTGAACTCCCAAGTTAGATAATAAATAGATGAAAGTGATACTAAATTTTCAAATTGACCAAGTAAAATGTAAATTGACATTTATTATAAAACCTTGTAATTTTTAATGGGGTAGAAAAAAAATTCTTTTAAAAATTAAAAAAAGGGCATAAGGGTAATTCTCCTATGAAACCCTAGGTATAAATAGAATTTTTTTATTTTTTATTATTCATTGGATTCTCCATTTCTCTCTACATTGTCTCTTCTAATCGTAGAACTCCATAAGCTAGAGTTTGAAGAAAAACCTTCAAGATGTAAGATTTTCCTAGATCTTATTATAGTGAATAAAAAAAAAAAATTTATTTTCATTCTTTCCTGAGGAGTGGTTTTCTTGTTCTAGAATCTCGAAAGACTTGGAACGTAATATCTAGGGTTTAAGAAACAACTTGTGACTGCCCAAACTCGGGGTCCCGCTGACCAATCGTTAACCTCATGCACACCCGTGGTTCCCATTATGAGACCTATACATGAGTAAAATGGCCACATTGGGCCTATACATCCATACTCACAAAAATATATATTTTATACAAAAATAATACAAACATATATTAAAATTAAGAATTATAATACATGTTTTACAAAATATATCCAAGGTTTTCAGACCCGCCCTGGTATCACCCGATGAGGGGTCATGGGTCGATGGTTCAACTGTCGAACTGGTTCAACCTGGGACGGATAGAACGGCCTATATACAAAATAAAAATATATTTTTCTTATATATAAAACTTAATTTTCATCGAACAATAAAATAAAGAGATACATCCAATACATATTAAAGAGATACATACAATACATAATCAAGTTCATACTTCATATAATAATAAAATTAGACAGTTAGCAAGTTACATTAAATTAGACAGCGCCATCTTCATCTTGAAGCACTAAAGGCGGATCACTTGAACATCCACTGCGAATATCACTAGTCTTCGTATATATCCAATTCCTAAATCAAGTCATAAATTTTTTAAAAAATAACTCATTTAACTTAAAATAAATAAATACATATAACAAAATAAAATAACACACAAATTTTGAAAAATTCCTTTGGGCGCCACGTTGAAAGTCTCGTAAGCATAGGAACTGATTACTGATTAATAATATTACCACTTCTTCATCACCAAAATCGTGAATTTCTTCTTCAATAATCCAAAAAGTCAAGAGGTATCAATGCAATCAATATCCACAGGATCATAACTTTTGTTTTGGTAGTGAGTCCTTCAAAATAAAAAATAAAAAGATAAAAACATATTTAAATTTATAAAACAAGAAATCAACAAGTGTCATTTAAGCATAGAGTTTTTAATTTACCTATACTTGAGTCGTAGGTTATAATTGACATAAACAAGATCATTTAGTCTTTTGTGCTCCAATTATTCTTCTCTTGTGTGAATGCGATCAAATAAACTCCAATTCTTTCACATCCGCATGATGAAGTCAGTTTCGCTAAGAAGCCGTATAGCCAAGCCTTTTGTAAAGTACGAGCATCGGCCAAATAATCTCACCATTCATTTACATGTAAATAATTCCATAAACAATTACAATTGTCATATAAAATCAAATCTAAATTAATTAGTAATATAAGCATAAAATTACCAAAGTTGAAGTGTTTTTGCGAGCAAGCACGTCGATCGTCTACGAAACTCCCTTGGCGCTCTCGGGAGCATATCCTAACTTCTTTCATTGCTTAACGCTTATCACTACAAATACTCGTGTCAAGCAAATCAAGTAGGCTAGTCGTAGTTTCCTATGTCATCAAAATTATCCGCATATAGAAATGCCGATTGAGAAAATAAGCAACATTCGAGATTGCGACGTAGCTTATCCCATCGATCAATAATTTTAATGTATGGTTGATAAAGATCCTTCTTATTCATGAAAGTCTCTTGTATAGCCAACCTTGTCCGAAGCATACCTTGTAAAATATAAACATAATAAAAAAATATAAGAAATTCAATAATGAACATTAGTAATAAGTTAATAACCAAATTAACTCGAACTAAAAAATTAATCACATTTAACTATTTATAATAAAATAAATAATACCTTCAAACGTAACTCAAAGAAGGTTTTTCATCGGAGTCTACAATACGCAAGAACTTCACAATTGGAGTAACAACCTTCACTATCATCAAGCACTCATCCCAAAACTTGCGATCTAAAACAATTGTAGAAGCAAGTCTCCCTTGTGTAGTTTTAGATAATTTATGCTCCATAAAAATCCTCACTAATTAGTGATGTTAGATTATATCCTCAGTTCACATAGACTGGGCAGGTGATAAAAGTTGTGGCAAACGAAGGCAATTCCTGACGCACAACTTCCCTTCCATCCATCAGACTTCCTCAACCATGATAATATGACACCATGATTGTACACAAACTTGGTTACATGAGAAGCTCTAGAAGCAAGTGAACTCACATGTGACATGCTACATATATCCTTCAAAATTAAATTCAAACAATGAGCAGCACAAGGAGACCAATAAATATTACTATACTTCTCATGTAGCTTACTCCACCTAACTATAAGCAAACAGATTGTCGGGCAGAACTACAGCACTACATTAGATGGCCCAACCCATTCAACCACTTCAGAGAACATATGAAATAAAGTGTTTGCATCTTTCACAAGATCGTATATCAATATTTTACAAATAATTTCAAACCAAATGGGATAATACATTAAGAAAATTAATCAAAGTCCGCTGTCTTTGATCAGTCCAACCATCTGCCATAATTGTGCATCCATTATCCCTCCAATTACTCCGATAACTATTTATAAGAAAATCCAATTCTTTTTTGCAGTCTTTTAACAAATTGACCCTCATATCATGATACATTTGTCCTCCAAATCGCCACAAATACCAAAGAATTGCTTTTACAACAGTTTAAAAGTAACGGAGAACAATGGCATTGAAAGGAATACGCATCATAAAACCATTTAGCAAGAGCTATATTAGCTCTATGCTTTGCACTCTTACTAGAAAATGCAGACTTGATGGATGGTTGAGAAGTGGTACTTTCTATCGTCTTCTTTCTCTTTCCCCTTCCCCTTCTCTTTTTCTTTTCTTTATCTTGTTCTCTTGCCCTTTCAATTCAAGTGCTCATATGTCTCTTCTTCATCTTCGTGACACCTCTTGCTCTTATTTGCACTTCCTCCTCTTCAACATCATCAAATGCATCATTAAGTGTCTCCTTATGGGCCTTTTCAATTCTCCTTGTTTAAGATAATCACGACTCTAATCCGCACCTCATTTGAACACTTCATGTGATGATATTTGCCCGTGAATGCAAGCCAGATGATATTTCATTCTATTGATCCCTCCACCTTTAAAGGATTTTGCACAATACATGCAAGTGTAGGGTAGTCTTTCTATTTTCGACTCGAGTTAGAAGTGACCCCATGTCGGATCACTTTGCCACGAATGTTTGGTGAAGCCATGCATCGTATCTCAAGATTGAGAATTCATATTGGCCATTCCTATAACAACACACAAAGCCATAATGTCCAAATTAGGGACCAAATAAAGTTTGACATGTGAATTGTTTCATAATTCATCATCGCAGAACATTTTTGAGTCAATGTTGGGATCCCAAGAAAGTTAAGAAAGAAAGAAAAAAAAAAAATACTAACCTTAAAAAAAAACTACATTTTTGGAAGAGACTCTCATTCTTTCTCAGATTTTTAGCTCATGAAATGAATTGGAATAGCGTATATTGCCCATATGAGGCATTTAATCACAGAGCCAACTCAATCGAAGTCATATCTTTTACAATGATCCGATCTTCGAGCAAAAAGAAGAAACTGATATTCTTAAGACAAGTAAAAAAAATTAAAAATTAAACTTTAGAAAAATACTAAACCGCCATAAATGTAGGATTTGGTGTAGATCGTGAGTTTGGTAAGGTTTATCGGTCACTAAGCAAATCGTAAACATCCACCAAAAGAGAACTCATCATATCTCGCTAAAAAGAGTTAAATGAAACGAAATTTCGAACTTTCTATGGAAGAAAAAAAAAAGATAAATAGGGAAGAAGTATCATCAGAGACTTAAATAATAATGAATCATGGACGCATCATATTGTTGCGCTTTTTTTTTCATCAAGTGATTGCGATTCAAAGAAGAAAAATAAACACACAAAGAAATTAAACCAAACTCATCAAGAAAAACCGCGGGCGGAGAGGGAGCAGCCGTGAATGTAGGATAACCGCGGGCAGCCAAGCGCTGGAGGAGTAGATTACTGCGGGCAGGACAATGGCGTGATCGACGTCGATGGTGGACGGTGGCGTGATCGGCGACGATGGTGGACGGTGGCGTGATCGGCAAGGTTGGGGGTTGCGCTAACCGCTGCCGTCGTCGCCTCCAAAGGGAGGAAATTAGAAAACCAAAAAGGCAAAAATGAAAACTTTTCCAAATTTCATGTTTTTGATTTTTATTTTTAATTAAAAATCAATTAAAACAAAAGTGAGAACCTACTAATCCGGAACCGGTCATCCGGTTGCTTGCCCGACCAGCGGGCGGGAGGGCTGTGTTTATCTCGGTTTTGCAATTTATTGTTTTCGTGTTGACCTGACCGTCCTGGGCCCCGTACCCGATGCCATTGACCGGCGGCCGGTCCGGTTTTAACAACCTTGAATATATCTATCAAAGCCACATGTCGGCTTTCTTCTCAAAAGCGGCCTCTAATGAGCGCCGTCTTCCCGAGCACTCCCTGCACTGGGGGCCAATTTTCTCTCGACAGTGCGAAGAACGCCGCAGAACGACCATCCTACACGGCTACTCCCACCCGTCACATTACGCAAATTCGCTCAACACAAACACACTCAAGCAAACACACTCGAGCCCTCACTGGCTCTTCACGCATGCCTAAGCCAAATGTGAGAAAACATCGTTTTAAAAACAAAAGGTTTTTGTTCTTGAAGACATCATACCGAAGTTTCAGTAAAATCTATTGGACAACCCTCCGAGATGAATTGCTGAATAATTCTCCGAAACAGTCATGGGTCCGCCTCCGAGATGAACTGTTGGACAACTCTCCAAGACAATTCTTTGGAAAATCTTATTTTGAAATTCCTTTCACAACCATTTTCCTTTTTCTTTCATGTCATGCACTCATACCTATTTTTCTAGGTTGCCCTGGTGCATATGAAATGCATTATGCCATTTTCATACAACACATGCCAACATATCATTCATGCATATATTAACAAAATTCACATACTAACCACATGTTATTTATTCATAAGAATAACATCAAAATTAGCTCACATGGGCTAATAACAATTCAATTTCCAATGGCTCATACACAATTATATTTTATATAATTCATCACCATGTCAACACATTAAATAGCATGCATGAATATCTCAATTTCCATACACAATTAAATCCATCCAATTCAAGAAAATTCACATGGACACGTTCGGTCCAACAAGCACATCGGGAGTGTTTTTAACAGTCCCACATCCATCCATGGGCTGTCCATGGACAACCCCCCCTTCATAAAAAATGGACCTAAGCACCAAACACACAGCATGTTATTGATCCAATAAGCAATAACATTGCAAACCATTTCTCATAGACAATCATGTTCCAACAAACAACCCGGGCTGTTTTTACAAATTCCTAATCGAGCAGCAATGTCCTCGGGCGTTCTCTCATCACACTCCGCTCCACTCAGGAACCGAGAACTAAGCACATTTCGGTCTCACACACACAAAACCATTAACAAGGCTCTTAAATCGAAAATAAACCAAGTAGGAGAAAACCCTACCTCCCGGAGTTTGTCGAAACTCCTCAAAACCGGTGTCTACGCGTAGCCCTTGCAGTGTAGAGCAACTTTGCTTCTTTCCTTGTCGGAAACCGACGGTCCGATCGTCGGGAATTCTAGAGAGAAGGTAGAACCTCTCTCTCTAAAAATCCCTTCCTTTCTTCTTCTCTCTCAAGGCATTTTGCCTCCCAAAACCGGTCGGGAGAGCTGGTCGTTATGCGACTCACATCCTACGCCACATGTCAAATCCCTATCGCCATGATTACACCTATCCTCTTATCCACCTACTTTGGATTTTCCTCCAATGGCATGATGCCATGTGTCCACCACTACCCACACTCAGCCTCACGTTGACTAATTCTACACATGACACGTGGCACTCTGTGAGCCACTCAAAATGTGCCAAGTGTCCCTTACTACCCCTGTTGCCTCGAAAAACATGAAAATTCCGACTATCTCGACCGACCGAAATCTGGACGCGGGTAGCTAGATTTGCAGACGACATAACGACGGTCTCGCTTGGCCATCCGAGATCTAGAAAAATTCCGGGATTTGACCAAAATTACTATTTAATCATTTTTCAGAAAATTAGAAATTTCTCGGGTTTTACATTCTCCCCCCATTAAAAGAATTTCGTCCCAAAATTCCACACACATATGCATCCAACCACGTGCATACGTAACCCTACACAACCCAATTCCTGCTTGGTGTGCAAATGACGACCTTTGCAAGGTCAAAATCATTGACAACTCGATAGGCCGTCAACCAAATCCATGTCAAGAGTGACATCCAAACCTGATATGTCCATCACCCGAAGGTCCACCATGAGCATAATCACTGAGATCTATGACTCACAATCCCAACCTATCAGGTCAACTCTCACCCTACATCCTAGGGAAGAACATCCACACATGGCTTCTCCAAAGGCCTCAACCTCTAAGCTCAAACTTATCACACAAGATGCATTAATGAACATGATGCATCAGAAAACAAATGCAGTGTAAGGTAAACGCACTCGCATGTCCGGGTCGCTTTGGATGCTCACTTTGCAAAGATTCATGAGACCTCACCCTAGGACACCCGCCCCATATGCCCAGGCTAGCGACAATGGTAACACGTCATCTGCCCACCACTAATCCCTACCGTAAGTCCCGTCCGACCCCGACTCCAGGCTTCGGGCTCCCAGCCTATGTGGCCTGGGCCCGCAGCAATTGTGAGGCCGGTGCGACACCCTAAGACTGATACTGATTCCTCTGACCCATACTAGGGTGTGGAGAAACAAATTGCATCCGCCCCGCCCATAGCCGATCGGGACTGACCGTCCCCAAGCCCCGGGACCTCGCCTGGCGGCAATCCCTCCCTCATAGTCCGGCCGTCGGTAGCGGAAGCATACCATCTGTCCTGCCCGACTGGCAACCCTAGCTCGTCCCACCGACGATTGGGACTGAGGTGTCCCATAACCTTGGGAATCCATCTACCGGCAATCCCGTCAGTGCGTCCAGCCGTCGACAAATAACATATCATCCGCCCTCGCCCGACTAAATGCCCCATCCCGCCTTGGTCCTATCCGAGGATCCGTATAAACAGAAGTCTTCACTGTTTCCCGTTGGAAGAAGATGGATCTCCTTCCTCTTAGCACACCCGATCTTGGATGCCTCGTATGTCATCTACTCCTCCCTCTATGGCCATTGGAGGATGATGTGCTTCTAAGCGTTGGAGGTCGTTTGACCTACCCTGGCTCACCATTGCAAAAGCCTGTGCAATAGTGTTTATTTTTCTAGATTTATTTGGTGTAGATTCTCTAATTTTTCTTAAGTTTAGATCAACCTTGAAGAAGTCAGATTTAGATTTAACTATCTTTCTTTTAAAAAATAAAATAAAATACTAGTTGGTGGTGTTGTGCTGAATTGTTTTGAGAATGAAAAAAATAAGAAATAAAGGTGGTAGAGGACCACCATATGCTTTGAGTTTGTGAAAAAAAAAAGTAGTAGGGACCACTGCACTATAGGAGTATAGAAAAAAAAGAAGAAAAGAAATATAGTAGGTGACACTATTCAGCCATTGTTAAAGGGAATAATAGTTGACACTATTCGGCCATTGTCAACAGGAGTAATAGTTGACATTTACATTCATTGATGGTGAATGTAATTGATTTGAACCCAACCTCTAGGGGTTTCGGTTAAAGGTTACTAGTACTAGTAGTGTTTAGTTCTGTCCACCTTAAAAAGAACAATTTGTGGCTAGCCACCCAGTTGAAAATTCCACATGATTGGGCACTATTTGATATTTGATAACAAGAGAAAAATATGTTTGAAATGTGTTTGATTTTGGACTTTGATATGAAAGTGTTTGAATCAAATTTTGATATAAAATTGTTTGGATCACATTTGATATAAAACTGATTTGAAATGGATTTGAGAATGTTTTGAAGGAAATTTTTGAATGTTTTAGCTTATTTTTGAATAGACAGTTTTGATGAAAAATATCTCTTATTTGTTATATGATCGAAAACCTTTTAATCCATGAAACCGTATTAGTATTTCTTATTGAGCTTTAAGCTCACTCCCATTCATTGACATATTTTCAGGTACATTTGATTCGGCAAGGAGAGATTGGTTAGGATGTGAATCATATCATTATTAGGAATTTGATTTTGGAATCCATTATGGACCTTGTTTAGTTGATGAGTCTATGTTCATTTGGATTATTTGTTCTCAGAGTTGGTTAGAAGGATATGAATATTTGTCTTGGGTCATTTATGTTAATTCATACATGAATGTTGAGAATTAGAGAATTTTTGTTATTATGGAATTTTGGATATGAGAATTGGTGATATAGAAAGTTGCTCATTACTCTGAACACGTGTTTGTAATTGGATTCAATCTAGTTACAAGAAAGGAAGGTTTGTGTCGTTTAACGCTTTAAGCCTTCAGCTTGAGGTGTGAATGGCAGTCATGCCCTTGGACCGAGTTTCGGGGTGTGACATTTATAGCTCGATGATGCTTGTCGGTAGACTTTGAATTTTATGAGTCAAGAAAGTGATAAGTCGCATGATAAAATAACTCAAGAACAAAAAGATAAAATAACTCACACAAAGATGCATGAGGTTTTAACATGGTTTGTCCACCCATGCCTACATCCACGGATGATAGAGAATCTTTCCACTAAATGATAGAAAATATTACAGTGGTAGAACAACATATAATTGGGTTCTCGAAACATCCCATGTTTTCCCATTCCTTGTATCCATACCCTAAACCATGAAACTCATCGCTCCACCGGGTATCCTCATTTTTCCTCTCATCTCTACACACCCCATATAGTCTTTACAAGCCCATATCTCTCATAACTTTTTCCCTCATGATCCAAAATCTTTATATTGATGTTCCTAACAACTTTCTTTATTCTATAAGGAAACCTAATATTACAATAATATAATAGCCTAAGAATTATCCTATAAAATATTCTTTACAAATATAAATTAATACTAATTAGGAATTTAAGACATATTCTAACAATATATGACTAGTCTAAGAGTTTGTAACTTTTGTGTAGACTTTGACTTTTATGAGTCAAAAAAAGTGATAATACTTATAAATATGACTAGTCTAAGAGTTTGTAACTTAGTTAAAGATGTTTTCTTAAAACATTGATTACATTGTTAAAAAAAAAAATTGTCCTCCAAAATTATCTACATGTCTTTTAAATAATTAGTTAAAATCTAAAATTTATATTTGTTGGCTTAAAAAATAAAGATCAACTACTAATTTCATAAATATTAAACCTAAATTCTTAACCATTAAACTCTGTTATTAGATCATAGAAGTCCAAGAAATATTATATTACAAGTTTTATTGATTCCAAAATGTCTAATTAATGTATTTTGCAAGTTACAAGCTTAGAATTTTAAAAAGTTAATGATTTAATATGGTATCAAAAGTATTTTTGGAGGGAAGCCATGCATATTTTTTTGTATTCATATTGATATGTAGTTACTTAAATTAGATGAGAATGATACTGAAAAGACTATCAATATTAGGTGCAAGTAGGGGAACATTTTCGTTGAAAAAGGTAAAAATGAGATAAGATAAAGCTTGAATTTGACGACTCAATTGTTAAAATTAGGAAACCTCAATTGGGAACAAGAGAAAAACTGGAAGTCTTATTCCAATTAATTAATTCAAATTACATAACAAAAATCTTTATATAGGCATAGGCTTACTAGAAGAATCCTAAAAGGAAACAAATTCTAGAGTGCTAAGAAAAAAAAATCCTACTAATAATAAGGAATAATTTAACTTAACATCAATAAAGTCATGGCATAATTCTAAAGTTAAGAGTTTTTGATAAAACCCTCGTGGGTTTGTTTTTTTGACAAAGAGATAAATACAAAAAATTCCTATCCTCATTCCTATAATTATGAGGCTTTAAATACAAAAATAGTAACAAAAACGTGCATGCTAGTGGATTACTAAATCTTCTCCACTGCTTATCTAAAAATAAAAGATAAAAATGCAACAATTAAGGAGAAATATAAAATTTAAAATTGTTCTACGTCTGAAGTCACTCCACAATTCCACTTTCTTTGGTAGTGGATGTGGATAACTCTCATCATCACCCCCCTGTGGAAGTGCAACCTTGTCCTCAAGGTTTAAGGTGGAAATTATTCATGCATGATGCTAGTTTCCCCTAGTTCCTTGGATTCGACTTCCTCACTCTCAAGCAATAACAGTTGAGGCTTAATAAAACGATGGCCTAGTGTGAAATGCTCATTGTAATTGAAACAAAGGCCTTAGGCTCTCCGCCTATGCATTTCATCCCATGTTAGTCTCTTGATGGAGATTGAAGTTGTTTTAATACTCCACTAGAGTAGGTATTTAGGACATGTCGATGTGATTTTTGCATTTCTGTACTTGATCATCTTTCATGCGGGCTAAGTTAATGACATCCTTCAGTGATTGGGGTTTGAACATTTCTATTCAACTTGCATCGATTGGGGATAGCGGAGAGCAAGCTATCAAGCAGGGTTACCTCGTGGATTTCTATTCAACCCAATCACTTTGCACTATTCAACTTGTACATGGAGATATTCTAACCTGAGACCACCTCGTCAGTTCCCTGATGTTTTTGTTTTATACTTCGATATGTAATGATCAGATGATTGGGGTTTGAACATTTCTATTCAACATCTATTCTCATCCATGGATGTTGCACCTCAACTTGCATCGTCTTAAAATTTTGTCTATTCTTCACTAGTAAGCTCATTCTTCTCAATCAATGACGGGACTTGAAATTCTCCTTGTCACATTCCATTATGTCGTTGTCTTAATCCAATGTAGGGCTTGAAAGTTCATCTTCAAGGATCAAAGTTTCGTTTTCACACTCCCGTATGTCATCATTCTTTATGTCACTTGGGAGTTGTCTTGAAGATTGTTCCTTTATAACTTTTGCTAATTCCTCATCTTGTATTGCTGTTCTTTCCATGATAGCATACATTTCTCTATTAAGATTTTTCAAATTGTTATCCATGTTTGCTATCATTTTGGCAACCATCTTGGTTTCCATGTTTGGCCACCACATTTCTAGAGCATCTCTATCCTTCTTAATTTCTTCCTTCAAGGCAAGAAATAGCTCCTCATCAGATGGTTGCTTGATTTGTTCTTGATAATAGAAACTTGAACTTTCTTGACTTTGCATAATTGGATTTCCATAGGAGTAATTTCCATATGTCCCCTAACCCGAATGATAGTAGCTTAGGATAGTGTTGTGGGTTGAAAGAAGTAACCCCGCATTGTTGTTGAAATAATTCGCCCCTTCAAAATTATAAGCTTGTTGGCTTGTAGAGGCTTGTGCTTGCCTTGCGATGATATCCTCCCATGTTGGTTCTCTTTGGGATGTGTGAGCGGAAAGTTTATTCTGGAGGCTGTATAAGAGCTCATTCATCTCTTTGTTAAACATTCTATTCAACACCTTTCATAAAAATACAAAATCAAAAAAATGAAGTAAACTAGCTACAAATAAGAAAAGAATTTTTTTGCTCAAATTATCAAACTTATCTTTTGCAAAAATATAAATCCAAACACCCAACTGTACCTTCCCCGAAAATGGCGCCAAAAGCTTGTTGCAAATTGCAAATGCAGGGGTCTTACAAGTAATACAGTAGACTAAAAAGTGCACATATCGATCCCACATGGAAGGTGTGGTTTTAGTGAGGATTAAGTACCTAGACTACTAGATTAGTTCACTATCTGAGTATCTAAATGATTTGAGGTGAAATTGTTAAAAGTAATAAAACAAAACTAAACAAAAACATAATGTTTTGTGAAAACTGGAGTAATTGACTAAAAATGGGCGAAAATTGCTTAAGAAGGAACTAAGGTTGGTTATCGTGAATGATGTTTAGCGATTCATCCAAATAAGGCTTGAGTTGAATGATTTATGGCTTAAATCGGTTCGAGTATACAGTACAAGGATCCCACTTCGTGTTCCCCCTTGTATTTTCTTACACTATCTACCTATTCATAATTATGTCCTTCTAGGTCAATAGGGCGATACTTTTCAAAGACAATTTTATCTTGGGAGCTTTATTGGTCACAGTTACGTTCTTTCAATAGAGCTGCTCGAACTAAGTTTGGATTTGTCAAATTTACGTCCTTGCAGTCCTCACTTAATACATTTGGTGTCCCCTCGTAGCGAAATTTTCTTAGTACTAGACCTTTCTAATTCCCTAAGCCTCTTAACTAGTTAATTAAAATCTCGATTAATCGATTCACACCAAAAGAGAATAAGAACTAGATTTTAAGGTGTAATCCAAGCGTCACCAAGGATACCCTATTAAGAGGATCAATGATCCGATTCTCAACATGTATCAATTAAACAAAATCATAGAATTCCAAATATTTAACACCAAATACAACAAATCAAGTATAAATCAACCAACCAACTAAAGGTTAGACAAATCTAACATCAAATTTGATAATCAACCCTATGGCATGTTTAACTTATCATTTTAGCTATCAAAACCCACACATTCATATTAATGACAAACATAAAGCTAGAGGAATTGAAGAAGGATTAGAGATGGAAATACAAAACAAAGGTTATGCTGCAAATATTTTCAAATCTTAGATTTAAGTTGAAATCTACACTCCATAGAGTTGTGCTTCTCATCAATAATCAATTATGAACCAAGTTTCTCACAAAACAACTCTAAATCTAAGAAAATCTGAAATCTAACCCTAGAAAATGGAACAAAGCTTCAAGAGGGAGAAACCCTAGAAGAGGGAGCCTGAACCCTAACCAAGTCTAAAAAACATGTACTTAAATGCCTTGGAAAATGGGCCAATGATGGGCTCAAAAATGTAAGTTTGCTGTTCTAGCCCGTCAACCTTTGTAGCGACGAACACACATGTATTCTTCTCATGATCTTTGCTTTGTCGCGACTTACTCGAGGCTATCTTCATTTTGCATCTTCTACTTCGTTGTGACGATCTCATCCTTTGTTGCGACGAACATCTTCGTCGCGATGTAACCAGTAGCTTTCTTCTTTGCAAGACTTCGGCTTCATCGTGACGAACACATCCTTCATCGTGACAAAGAGCTTCGTCGCTATGAAGAGCTTCGTTGCAACAAACTCTTTCTATGTCGCGACTTAGAGACTGAAACAATCAACACTTTGTTCTTTCTTTGATTTTCTACCATCACTTTGGTTGATTCTAATAGCCTAGATGTAAAAGAGATCATCTTAGATTGTACTTTAAAATTCATGATTATTATGACTTGATAATTATGCATTATAGCTCCCACTATTTTATTACGAATCAATAGCCCTCACCATTTATCCGGGAGAACCTATATGGAAGTTCTCCTAGTAGGTCGATATCCAATATTATCAAGGATAACCTTGGGTTTACCCAACAAGCCACCTTGGGTCAAAAGGTAGGTATCCTTTCCATACCAATTGCAATCTTATGCAACTATCAAATCCAGCAGGCCAATCACATATGCACCATCATTGGGTTATTAACTCTTGATGTGTGTACATCTCATGTACACTTATCCAACTACGTCTCTATCCAACATTAACCTTGGGTTTGCCTAACAAGCTAACGAGTCTAGTGAAGGCCAATCCATTAATCAGGAAAACTCATTTCCATGGATAGAACATATCCTTGTGGAGAGGGCTTGGGTTTACCCAACAACCACAATTGCAGAAGAACTCCGGTTCACACCATGTTAGTAGAAGACGTTAGCCTTAATATATTTCATTGAGGGGTTTCTTTAGATTAGTTTCATCATTTCATTAGCATGCTTTACCCATTCATCTCATGAAAATATAAAGATAGTTACTCTAACTATATGGCATGATTATGGACATTCTAAAATTAATTCCATGAGCCAAAATGGAATTGCCTAGGTCAAACCTAAGGACATGCATGATTATTACAACCCATGGAATTAAATCAACTTTACATTTCAGGGCCTTATTTCTTGGATCCTCCTCCATGCTCCTTTCTCCTTCGTATCTCCACCAAGTAATCCTAATCCTATGTAATCTAATTACATATATTCAAATAAGAAGAACTTCAAGTTACATTTGAGGGGGATTTAGACGAGAAGAGAAATACATAGAGAAAATAGAGAGAGGCAGGGACATGCAAACCCTATTTACCCAAGAAGAAGTAGCCATGCAATATGCTCAATCAACATTGGGCAAAGTCTATAATCATCCATCATGCTAACATACACCCTTAATATGTATTCTCTAATGCATAACATTGAAAGTAACGGATAAAGGCACCCCACGATTTCAAAAGCACATGAAAAGGTTTTTCAACACTTGAGTTAAAATGATCCATAAGCCAATTCAACCCTTGAACCATTAACCCAATTCAACTCTTGAATCACAAGCCCAATTCAACTCTTGAATCTCTAACTGATTCAACTCCTTGAATCATAGACCCGATTCAATTTTTTAAATCGTTAACCGGTCTAACTCTTGAACTATAACCTTGATTCAACTTGAACCAGAATTTCCAAATGGTGCTACTTTTGTCCAATGTCTTTGAAAATACTCTAATCATGGTTTTAGAATTTTTATTCAAATCTCTTTAAAAATCCACGATTCTTGAAATTTAAGAATGAACACTTCAATCTTGACTTGCATATTTCATCTCAGTCACACTAGAGATGATTCCTCAAAAATGAAAGAGAAGAGAAAATAAAAATTCGACAAACCAAGAGGCAACAACCAAGCTAACGTCGTGACGTGGAGATTGATGAGCATCTCAAATACTCATTTTATCCCTATTTTTTACTTAGATTTTTAGGCTTTTTTTTTTTTTAAATAAGTGTCCTAATGCTCTAAATATTCATCTTTATGATTAGGTCAACCATTTGGCATAATTATGTGACAATGAGTGAAAAAGGAAGAAAAATAAGCAATTCCCCATATAACAAGTAAGACAACTAGTTCGTTGCGACGAGCATCACCCTCGTCAAGGCGAAGGTGTTCGTTCCGACGAAGGCACTCTTCATTGCAAAGAACCTAAAGAATTGAAAGATGTTGGCTACGGGTTCATCGTGATGAAGCTACCTTCGTCACGATGAAGCTCCCTTCTTTGCGATGAAACAACAGGATATGAGCAACATACTCACGGGTTTTTTGCGACGAAGACATCTTCTTCACGATGATGCGTCGGGCCAAACAATAGCAATAAAACGATTTTGACCTAATTTGATAGGGTTTATAAAAGGAGAGTAGTGGAGGACGACAAGAGGGGGATTTTTGGGGAGTTCGGAGTTCGGGAGATCAAGAGTCCCGATTGGGACGTTTGCTCTTTGAGAGGGAGAAAACCCTCCTTAGGGTTTCTCCCTTCTTGTTCTTGACTTTAGGACTAGAGAGGAGGCTTGGTAGCAATCTTCAAGCTCAGGAGAAGAACTTGGGATCTGGGAGAAGAAGACCAAGAACTCACCAATTTCCATCACTAGAGTTCCTTATTTCCTTTTTCTCATGTTTTCTTAATTTTAGGAATTACTCACACATTCTACCCCCGGTCCAACCTAAATGGCTGAGCAATCCTGCTCATATGCTGGATCAGAGATCGACTCGAACTTTACCCGCTTATCAAACGTTGGTGTGTCCAAGTCTTATAACTGTATCAACATATCGTATAAAAAAAAATACAAAATAAAACTACCATCGTAGTGGTGTTTACAGTGTCACATACATACAGTCCTGAGTCCCATTTACATATACAAAGAAAACTATACATTTACATTTACTGATCAAAGCGCAAAACCTACATGTAGGGAACCCCTACTAGTAAAATCAGCCTAACCGTATTTAAGATTGCATGTCCTCCTTCCAGACCTACACGGATCACCCGTGCTAAGCTTTTACGCTTTAGTGGGAAACGATTCTATAACTTATAATCGGCACACATGCATTTATACCGAATCACAATAAAACATATCAAAGAACATATATCGAATCTTCAAGGACCATATAACACATTTACATACATAATTATCCTTGTAACCAACTTATGTCATTTCATATCTCTCAGATACCAGATCGAACTTATACTTATAACAAACTTCTATACTTACCGTAACTTACACTTACGCAAGTATTCTATTCTTATTTAGATCTCCCGTAGGGACACATATTTATACTTATCTCCCGTAGACGCCATATCATACTTATCTCCCGTAGATCGCATACTTATATAGATTTCCTGCATGGGATAATCGAGCTTATACATATACTTATACTTATCTCCGTAGGGACACATACTTATTCATTTCAAAGGACATATATACTCTGACTTATACTTATACTTGTCTTAATGGATCTTATAATTGCATACGTGAGCATATACTTGTATAATTGGATCTTGTAATTGTATTACGTGAGTTTATTCTTGTATTTCGCATCTTATACCTTGTATTACGAGACTTATTCTGTATTTCGCATCTTATACTTGTATTACTGGGACTTATTCTTATATTTCGTATCTTATATCAGATTCCAAAACTTATTCTTATATTTCTGGATCTTATACTTGTAATATTTGAGCATATACTTGCCTTACTTGATCTTATAATTTTGTATTACATAACATATACTTGTATTTCGGATCTTATACTTGTATTGCGCTCTTATGCTCAGATACGACTTATTCTTTATATTACTCCATGTGTCACATCTTAGGTTGTAATTCATCTTCTACATGTATGACAGCTTCGACTCATTCAGCAAACTTATGCATATACAATGGCAAGTCGGAACAGGTCAGAGTCATATCAAATACAAACAGAGTCAAATTAGACTTATACAGATACATATAAGATACAGAGGTACCCATAGGTTGGCTGTGAATCCTATACTCATACGTAGGTACCGAGGTACATTCTCGACTCGAATGATGTACATTTTTATTCCTGATTTTATTCAAATTCCTTATCATTTAACCTGTTTCACTACCCGCACTAATCATAAGAAATGAGACACGCACAATAAGTACCCGGGCTGTCCAAAGACAAGATTGAGGTGCCGTAGTACAAAGCAGAGTACCGGCTAATCGATGTGAGTGTCACACTAATCGAGTAATCGTTATTAAACAAAGAGTACCGGAGCACCGAGTACCGAAGTACTAATGTGACGAAGCACGGTTAGAGAGTGCCGAAGCACGGTTAGAGAGTTCCGTCGCACTAATCAGAGAGTACCAAAGTACAAATTAGAGAGTACCAAAGTACTAATGTGCCGAAGCACGGTCAGAGAGTGCCGTCGCACTAATCAGAGAATACCGAAGTAATATACGTGCCTGCCCACGTAACAGAGGTGCCGTGTCATTCCATATCTGGTCTTGGGTAGTCCTATAATTATATGAGTTCAGTAACTTACTATCTTATAATAGGGGCCTTCTTAGCCACATTATGTGTTCATGACATATTGCCTTTCATATATACCTATCATTCGTGTATAGGTACTCATTCTTGTGCTTTGTCATCTTTTACTTATCTCTATCGTTCTTAGCATTTATGCATTTCTATCATGTGTTCCTAGCATGTTCCATCTATTCATTTAGGTATGTCTATCATCTATTCATATCATATAATCTTATATTCATATCATGTCATCTACTTTTAACATCTTATATCTTGTTAACTTATATCTTCTTGTAATTTATCATACTATCCTATCTCCCGTAGGAGTACAGAACAGAGACTCTTCCTTTGATACCCGTAGGTACTTTTCTTATCTATGCTCCTATACATATCAAATCTACATATATTGCTATTTCTTGTTCATATTTACATCCTTTCTTACCATGTATTCCAATTAACTTTAACCAAGCGATTAGTACATTTGGTACAACAATTCAATTTTCAGACAAGATGAGGGCACCAAATGTCATTAAATGGAATATGGTTAGATTCTAGACTCAATGAGCTTCCACAGAGTCCACAATACTCCATAATGGAGTCCCAACGAATGAGTTATGCAAATTGCAAGTCGTGGAAGAAAACGCGAACTTTTTTCGGCAAACAGCTGAAGAACAACCACTGTCTTTTGTCATTTCGGGTCTTAACTTCATATTTGATGGGTCTTTGTACTATTTGAAGCAAGGTTCTATGGTTATTCTCCAACTGGAATCACCTAAATCAAGCACCAAACTCAAGATATGACCTACACAATCGACTACTCTATGTTCAAAATCGAACTAGAATCGGCCAACATAAATCGACTTTGAGTATATTTATGGGCCAAATAGAGTTAGAATTTGAAGGTACCTATTTCAAGGTGTTTTGTTCTTCTTGAAGTCTAGTTTAACCATCCACTTGAATCACTCAAATCGGATAAGAAATGACCAAGTTATGACAAAAATAATTAACATTAGTCTGGGTACACAGAAAGATTGGGTAATCGGTGACCTAAAATTTGGTACCCATACTGGATAGAAAATCCTATGGTACCGGGTAATTACTCTATTTGGTACCAGTACCACCCCTTGAAATTTCCTAGAAAGGTGGTTTTTCCCATTTTTTTCATATTTTGCTACCCAAATCAACTCAATAATCAATATACACATCAAACCACTCCATATTCATCTTGTAACCCCATTATACTCAATCATCTTTCAATACTTATCTTACACCAAAATCTATCAGCTTAATTCCTCCCAAATAACTCTTAAAATGGGTCATAACCCATACTACAAACCAAATATAAGATTAGTTATATTGGTTCTAAACCCTAACTCCATTACATTTAATTAAAATCCATGAATCCAACCCTCAGCGGAGGATCCCATATTCTTCTTGTACCATTTAGGGTTTTACTCAACCTTACTAATAATCTTGTTAGATGAAAATCCTAACAAAACCCTAGGTTTGAAAACCATAGAAGTCCCTACCATGGTCAAAATACACATAATCCCATACAAAATTCATAATTTCCATACCTGAAATCTCTTCTCCTTCTTCTTCTCTTCTCTTTAGTCCATGTTTGGCTCCTAAAAACCCATTTTTTTGGGTTGAGTTTTCATTTATTTCACTTTAGTCCTTAAGTTCTTCTCTTTTTGCAAAACAAGTTAAGCATATTTCTATTTTAACCCATGTACCTCCTTATCTTATTATTTATGCCCCTTTAAGTAAATTACATATGTACCCTTGTTTTATCCTGTACAAATTCCGGGTTTCTCGTTTAATTTCCCGAAAATTCATAGTTAATTTTTATTAAAACCCAAACATGTCCAATCATAGGTATATTTCTGGGTGTTAGCATTACCAACCTTATTATGTTTTAATTTCTTAATCTAGGGCTTTACGGTTTATCGAACATGAAGCTTATTTTATATTTTAATTTTCCTTTTTCTATCATTTATTCAGGATTAACAATCTCTACCATCTATACTATTTTGTTATATTAATATTTCTACTAATCTCAATTATATATGTTTCCGATCTAAGAAGGGAGTAAGGAATTAGACATAGAGAAAAACCAATTAGCCATGCAAGAAGAATTATCTGCAATTAGGAGGCGTGTGAGATTCTTTGGCCTTAAAGCATCTCTGTGCTCGCAACAGCTAAGGAGCAAGAAACCTAGTATTAGTTATAGATTTATTTGGACCTCTATGAGATTGTAATTAAATTTGCATGGCAGCCACCTGCAGAGCTTTTTTTAAGAGACAATATAAGTGAATTTATTAGATATAGGTGTGGATTGTTCTCATCTCGTATCCTTCGTCAGCATAATCATCATAGGATTATGTTTTCATTAGTTTAGTTTAGTTTAATTGTAGTTTCTGTAATCCTAACACCAATCGTATTGGTATTGTATAAGCATCAATTTCAGACTTACATTCTCATTTTCCCATGGATCGATCTTTGTACATCTAGCACTGTATTGTTTTCCAATAAACTGTATACTTGTGTTAGAATACACTCATTTGTATATTTTATTGCAGATATCTTAATACACATCACTAAATATGTTCACTGGGAGACCCCATCGCCGTGATGTCGTTGCATAAGATGGGCAAGATATTTGGCAACGTTGCGACGTGAACTCCCTTATGCCGCGACGTTGCCTAAGTCATATGCACCATGTCATGACGCTTCATGACTTCAGACGCTGCCGTGGACGCTTTCCCGGGTTTCTCAACCCATCACGCACATCGTGAACCCGCATGTCACAATGTTGCTTGGGTTAATAACCCACATCACGATGTCAAGCTACACAACCCACACGCGACGCCTCCAAACATGGCTATGTGAACCTGTCGTGTCGCATATGGGCGATAAAAAATCCCAACTTTAGGAGTTTTATGCTCATCCAAATTGTTTCTTCTTCATTATAATCATGTTTGATCATCTCATGACTAGATACCATGAAGAAGAAGATTGGATCAAGCCTTTTCAAAACAAAAATCTCATTTTTGAACCTTCGAAAAACATGGGTACTAAAAACTTGAAACTCTCAACAAAGAACATATTTTGATGCACACAAGAAGGCTCTGATACCACTAAAGGTTTTTGAAGGTGGAAATAGATTCCAAAACAGTGGAAACAACAAAAATATTCTCTAAAACCCTACCTAAGGACCCCTTGAGGCATCAAATCCGGTTCAAGCCAAAGAGAAGGGTGTAAGATTACCTTGTGTTGATTTCAAAAATCGATCCAATGGTTAGGGCAACAAAGACCAAAGCGAACCAAGTCCTAGGTTCGCCTCTAACAATATCCACATGAAGAGTGGAGCTGACAACCTCTAAGGCAATCTGGCCTCTTGGGTAAAGTCCTGCGCAGTTTTTTTCACCCTTGATCCGCAGGGAGCTAAAAACTGATTCTGTACCAAGAGGAGCTGAGCTTCTGAAGAATACTTTCATTTTCTAGAACACCCTTCATGAGAGGAGTGATAAAAATGGTTTAGTCTTGTTGTGGTTTTCCATAAAGGTCATTTTCATAGAAAACCCCAGCTCAAGAAATGTCTAAAGTGCCCATCTCTAAACCGATACTGTGCTACACACACCCCTAAGGCGATAATTATTCCTCTGCTGCCTCAAGCCTACAATCAAGCCCAAGATCTACTTCTCTGGGGTGAGGTCTTCAAACCCGGGATTCCCCTAATCTTGTGACATTCCATTCTCGAGATTGATCTCCCTTATATTTGGATCACATCCAAATTTGTTTTATATCATCCTCACAATTTTATGTTCACACTCTGATTCAACCATAAATCAAGTTAAGTCAAGGAGCTGCCTAGCAACACATCATGACCCCTAAATTGATCGGAGAGTCCGTGGTCTGACTGCTAAACCCAAAAAACAAATATCGCACAATTCGTCATTTCAACAATTTATACCCCACCTGGTTTAGAGCATGGACAATGTGTAGCTCCCACTAGACTTGCTATGCCACATCTAACTTAAATGATATTAGATCTTGTCCTCGGACTCATTACTCGTCAGTTATGCATTCGAAAACACTCTTCATGACATTTCCACTTTGGCTAGGGATTCTCGAGTAATGATCCCCATAATAGCTATAGGTTTATTCTCTTTCCTATCGTGTTTCATGAACTTTCTGTTTGGCTACCCAATTACCTTGATACTCTGTGCTCTTATACCTAACCACCCAAAAGTCAATCTCCAAGCATGCCAATATAATTATACCAAAGTATAAAATCATCATCTAAGATATCCTTGAGAACCTCAAGTTAACTAGATAATTTATATCAATTCTATTGTATCTATTTCATGTATTTATATTATCTTTTACAAAGAACAAGTTATTTTTATAAAAAAATAAGAAAAACATTTTTATAGGTAAAAAATGAATGAAATGTTAGATTTATAGAATTGGGTTTTAAAAAGGTGATTTAATGCGAATCACCATAATTTCAACCCCTTACAGTGAAAAGGTTAATTTGTTGTATATTTATATTTTAAATATATAGGAAATATGAGCACTTTTTACCTGTTGGAGTCCGGATGGGTCCATCCACCGACTTGTGTGACCTTTTCGCCCAAGAATAAAATAAAATAAAGGATGTTGGTTTTGGTAAGATATTTTTGTGACAAAGAAAAAGTCAAATTTGTTGGCTTAAAATTCTGTGGGTATTTAAATTATCTTTTGAATCTCGTGACTGCAGCACATGTACGTACGACTTTTGAATCTCCATAATTGATTTTCCATTTATGAGGGAACTGTCTGTACGTAAAATAATGTTCTTTCCTTTTCTGTCTTTCCAATTTTGCATTCTATGGTAGCCATTAGGACCCTTAAATCTTCTACTGTGTGCAGGCTTTTAGGACCTTTTTGTGTTCACACCACCTTTCTCTTAACCAAAAAAAAAAAAAGGATTAATTCATAAAAAGGGACATACTCCTAGAAATACTAAGAATCTCCTGAAAAAGCTAGGATTTTTCATATAATCAATCTCTTAATCTATACAAGGAGCATAATAAAAAGTTGGGTTTTGGTAATTTTAGGTATTGGGGAATGAGAGGAACCACCTTTGGGTAAAATAGCCAGATACTCAAAGTTAACCTTACTAGAATAAAAGAAAGGTTTGGAAATGATGGTATAGAATTTTTCTTGAGATGCTCAAGAAAAGGGAGTAAGGGACCATTATTTGTCTGACACTCTTAATTTATATAATATATTTAAGACCATCTGGTGATCCTGGTTTAAGAAATTACAGAATCCGTAGACTGGTCCTCTGATAGTAAGAATCTGGAGGCTGATGATTCATTAAATATCCAGAAGCTTATAATACACAACCAGTACTCGGATTAACTTTATAGTTATTCAAATCTCAATAAAGATAATAACAGGTCTAGAATTGTGGCCACAGTCATTGCTCCTTCTCAATACCAGTGGCTAATGATTTAAGTGTAAGTGTATGTTTGGTTTAAGTATAAGTGTGATAATAGAAAGGGGAAAGTGAGAAATTTAGGGTATGTTTGGTTACTTTATTCGAAAATCGAAATAAGGAGAATAAGTAAACAAGAGAAACTTGTTTGGTTCTAGTTTTTTTCTTTTAAAAAACATAGAAAACACTTGATGAAAAGAGTAAGAACAGTTTTCAAAGAACATTAAAATGATGTTCTCAGTGTTTTTAAAAACCGTTTATAAGAATAATTTTTAAAAATGAGAATCAAACATGCTCAAAATTAAGAGAATAAAAACAGTTTTAGAAAGCTTGTCGAAAAATGTTTTCGTGTTTTAATGTTATCGAGAATAGTTTTTTGTATTATAGTTTAAAGTTTGAATCTAGTCACATTACTACTTGAGCTCATTGATTGAAATCGAGATTTGTTTGGTTTCTATTTTGAAAAATATACTTGAGAATAATTTTTAAAAAGACATAAAATACTATTTTGATGCTTTTTTTATGCTTTTCATAACAAAAGAAGGAATTAAACGTATTCTCTTATTTTTCTTAATTTCCTTATTTTTTACATAAAAAGCTTTAACCAACATGCCCTAATTTTTTTACAAGATCGAGATGACATTATTTGTAAATTAATAACTTAGAACACACTTTTTCATAATTAGAAGGGTTAGTTTATGATAATCGTTGGCAGGAGATGCAAGGGCAGTGGGAAGAGGCATGAAAGAGGCGATGAAGAGGAGGATGATTTATTTATTTATTTTAGTAGTAAATTAATAACTAACCATAACTCTAAGTCTGTAAGTAACTATAATTTAATTTAATTAAAGGTCTATTATTTTATGATATCTAATCCTGTCATCACGTCCACTCTATTTCACTTACTTCTCAATTAATTTTTTATATTAATTCAATACATAATCATCATTTGTCATCATTGATCATGTTGGTAAGAGAGAGAAGCACATACAGGGACATTAGGTCCCCCACATTTTTGTATCTGAATCTGCACAAAAGATTCCTCTCACCTCTTAATTGACAAATCGAGAGTTAAACAAAGAATATCTTCTATGTTTACACATTTTTAATTTTAAATAATGGTGGTTTATCTTAATCAGTAGCTGATGCAGTCCCACGCATTTCCATGTCAAAATCTTGGAGTCATGTTTAAGCTTAAGAGATTCTTTTACGTATTAGACTGATTTTGTAGGTTGTGTTCTTTTATTAGGTTTTGATACTTATTATTAGTGTTTTTATTGAAAATGATACGTTGTGAAAGGGGCTTATCGGTATTCGAAAGGGTTTGGAGTAAAGTTATCAGGAATAATTAAATTCGCGGAGGTTGGCACTACAGGGATGGAGTGATACGATCTGCGTCGTTTTAAATATGAAATTATGGAGTCACAATTAAGCTTGAGAGGTTAACCCCCTACTGTCGGGTCGATTTTTGGTTGATTATCTTGTGTTGGGTTTGATCACTATGTTTGATCTCTTTTATTGGTCGATGCGTAGTGAGAAATGGTATCGATGTGCAGAGGGTTTGAGTGAAAGTTAATACAGGGTCGTATGGTATCTCTGAAAGTCGGTTACCACAGAGTAATATATTGATATGATCACAATCGATTAAGCATCGAATTATAAAATGATATTTAAATTTGAAAAGTTACCGTTTATTGGTTAATGGCTCGAGTACCTATCAGTTGATTCTTAATCTAGTGCTGGCCCCATATACAACTGTATTCATTAAGATTTTGGAGCAGCACCACAACTTGGTTATGTAAGCATTGGCCCTTCCCTTCCCTTCAAGTCCTGCCAAGACCAATGGTTGGGGCAGACTTTCTTGTTTTTATTTTTTATTTTTTTATAGGAACGTCTTTATCTACTTTGTGGCATGATGCGACATCGACATAGTCAGAAATCACCAAAATTATAAATTGCCAAGAACATATTATGTTATATTCAAATAAATAAAATAAAGATGTTCCCCCAAAGCCCATACCATTTCCAAAGCCGGCTTTGACACAGTAGCCAAGTAGGCATGAAACATGAGACAAATGAAGAATGGGTATCGGATGTTGAAATGGGCTAGGTTGATTCACGTGATTGATTTAATGGGTAAGGGAGAGCAGGCTACGATTAAAATCTGGCTCGAACTCAATTTGATTAAAATCATAAACTTCGAACTCGTCCGAACTTTCTTCATATCTTCGAAACTCGATCGATTCGAAAATAGTTGAGCTATTTGAACTTGATTCGATAAAACTCGAATCATTTAAAAAATTAATAAGTAATTATATTCAAACTAGACTAAAAAATCAACTCGATTAAGCATTGACGTTTAGTCGAGTATTCATATAATCTTGATGATCTTTTAACGGGCGTGGAGCGTGTGGGGAGTCGTTGAGTACGGGCCGGATTGTTGTGTTTGCAGGATCTGGGCGTGCGGATCGTCACGGTGATATGGCTAGCTGTAATCTGCGTCTGCAAGCCAGCCCAGTCATTAACCTTCTCTGTAAAAAACAAAGAAGGGTGTGAGGCTATGCGTGGCCCTTTCCGATCACCTAAGTCGATTTCTTTGAGAAGAAAAGAAGCTGGCAAAAGGGTGAATGTATTTGCATATAGTATATCTAAGAGTGCGTCACAGCTGTATTAGGGTAAGCGCATTATTTATAGTGTATATTATTCCCAATTTGAGGGTAGTAAGGATTCTTTCCCATTGGATGAGATATTTATTGCCTTTATCGGATTTTAGAAAGAGATATTGAAGGAATAGCAGTTATTGAGAATTATCCTACTTCCCTTATTGATAAGATTTGATTTGATTTATAGGATAAGATATTATTGGGGAATATCCTACTTTCCTTATTGATGAGATTTGATTTATAGGATAAGATATTATTAGGAAATATCCTCTTTAAACACATTGATGAGATTTGATTTATAGGATAAGATATTATTGGGGGAATATCCTCTTTCCTTCAATGTGAGATTTGATTTGATTTGCGGAATGTGGGCTTCCTCGATTATCCATAGCAGGCCTTTGGTAGAACGGTAGGCTTATTTTGGGGTACGGAAGCGGGGCTTGGGTGCTTCATCTGGCGCGCTTCTTCTTTGGGCTGGGCCTGCGAGCCCATTTTTCAAACCCCATCAATACTCAAACCCGACTCGACAAGCTACTCTATTTCGACTCGATTAAATTCGCATCGAATTCAAGTATTCTACGAGTCAAGTTCGAATAGCTCACAAGTAGCTTAATTAGTTTACACAAGCCTATACAACCTTGGAATATTATAAAAGAAAAGCATGTATCAAACTACCTGTTGAAATAAAAGGGTGAAGGTATGAAAAATGAAATACATTACTCATAACGTAATCGATAAAATAGTTGGTTTTAGGTAAATGTACTACTTTTGGTGACAATAAGAGTGTCATATAACCAAATTATATAAAGTAGTACCCTACGATTGGAGTATTACCACTACTTGAAAGTCGATTTTTATTTTTACTTATGAATCATGTATTTTCATTCTTCCTACATTTTTTTATCTTTATTTCCAAATCGGTAATGTGATACATACTTTTTTCTCGAAAAATTAAAAGTTTTTTCAAAAATTATTTAATTTTAGAAAAATATTATATATTACTTCTAAAATTATTTGGAGAAGAAGTCCGATGGTTATTCTTTGGAGGGACAATATCCTTTGGTGGAGGAAGAACAAAAGTTGGAGATTTAAACTTGATGATTGCGGAATTTTTTCTTGGGAACAAATAGTTGCTTCCTTATTTGATTCGACTTGGCTTGTTCTTGCCATTAGAACTCCACACCGTGAGCTGAAAGTTGAATTTTGGGTCTCATGATTGGAATTAAGCCTAGAAGAATATTTTTTGGGGCTTTAAATACTTACAATATGGCTCGCGGGCCACAATGTATGCAGGGAACAATTGTTTGCATCTAAATTGAAATTTGGCTTGATCCGGTAGTGGGTTAGGCTTAAGCCCAAGCTCATGAATAATAGTCCAGATAGAAAGGGGCTCATATCTATTTGCACAAGCCCATAGGAGAAGTCTAGGGGCATTTATGAAAATTTTAAAATTTTTAAAGTCGAAACTAAGATTTATTAGAATGTGAGAGAATTGGAAAGTTATGTGCTGATATGAAATATTATTGAGGAACAAGTCTCCATAATGGAGACATGAAAGAATTCTTGAGGAACAAACCTCCATAACGGAGACGTGTGTGAGTTCTTGAGGAACAAACTTCCTTAATGGAAGACATGGACAATTACTTTAGAAAGTGAAGAGAGTGGAGAAATGGGGACTTAGAATTCGTCTCGATACATAAAAGAAGCGAGAAGAATAAAAATCAGGTCAATAACCAATCAATCATTAAACAAATCAACAATTCAATTGACTCAATATCAATATATTTAAGCAAATCCTAGCTTATTAATAAGATTTAAGCAATTTCAGCATTCTATTTCCTAGACTTAGTAAAGTTTCTGTCAATTTTTCAGCACAGTGTTATTTCACAGTGAAATCCAATGTTTATTTTAGCAATTCCAGCACTTTATTTCCAAGTTTTAGTCAAGTCCGTTAATTTTCAGCATCGTGTTATTTCACTCATTCCTAGGGAAATCTAACATTTTTGTTCAACATTTAATTCTTGCATTATTTCCATTCGGCGTTTCTACATGATTATGGGAAACGTCAAATGAATGAAATTTCTGTGGTATATTAAGTTTGATCACGAGTAATTTAGGTTGGAAACACTTTAATTTCATGACATGCCCGCACGCTTGTATTTTGTATGTTTCATGTGAGATTCAAAAATCACCATAACACATTTATAACTTGATGAGACATGTCACTAGACTTATAAATATGACTATTCTAAGAGTTTGTGAGTCAGTCAAAAATGTTTTCCTTCCAAAACATTTTTGATAAAAAAAAGTCATAAATCATTCTCCATATTATCTATCGAGTCTTTTAAGTAATTATGCTATTAGACATAATTATATTTGTTGTGGGATAATGTTATCAAACCCACATTAGTGGGTTTCTAAAATCAGTGCTACGAACTATTCATAAGAATAGTGATAAATATTAGGACATATTGGAAATATATTTAGGTTAACTTTAGATCTTCTGCTCCAAGAGAAAAATGGATTTCCTAGTTCCAATTGACAGTTCTCTAGAATCTAAATGGAAAAATACCTTGAAAATTAGATTACATAGATTGAATTGAAAGATAAGAGGAAACTTAACAGACTAGTTGGAAAAATAAGCCGAGATTCATTATAAATTAGGCGGAATCAAATGTTGAAGTAAGAAAGCTTTGAAGTTACAAAATGTTTGGAAATAAAAACATATAAAATTAAGCTAAGAATCTAAAAAAGAAAGTTGTTGAATTTGTAGTAATACTGAAATGCTCTTACTCGGTTTTGATGACTGGTTGATGATCATCTCCTTCTTTGATGCTTTGATTCCCTTTTATAGGTATTTGTAACCTAAGTGACTTTCCACTATTCGAATAATTGCGTAATCACTGTAATGTGCGACTTGGAGAAAAAAAGTCGCCCAAATGCTTTTGCTTTGATCTGAGAGTCTCGATATTATTCTTTTGCGGCTTTAATGAGTTTAAAATTTAAGTATCCATGGACCTTTATGAAGCAGCCGCTATAGGATTGGGTTGGGCTCACATAGGTTGGGCTTAGCATATCTATTCGATCCATTCCACTACCATTTGGGAGGCGAAAAATTGTTTAGTGTCCTTAATTACATTAATATTGAACTGGGACCATGGCTTGATTAAATTCCTTACTAAAAGCATATAAATTATGAAATATTAGATTAAACATTTTATTTATTATAAAATAGCACGATTAATTTTGTTAAGTGTAATTATGAGTATTAAAACTATTTTTAGAAGTCATGTATTTAGTTATGTTAGTATTGGTATATGCTTAATTAAACAAGATAAGATATAAAATGCGAGATAAGGTATAGATCTTTTTTATAGTGTTTGGTCGTATGTACAATTGCTTGTACAAACTATTTTGGGTTCTTGGTATCCCAAGTTGATTTTGTAGCTTCCAAAATGCTCTTATCATCAATAACGTTAACAAATGGACAATCAGACATTAACTTTGCTGATGTGGCACCCCTCATGTGCGTTTTTAGCTTATGTGGCATCTTTGCACGTGAATCTTTAAATCCAAACATTGTTTTGACAAAAATGCCCTCATCCCTACCGATCACTGATGAGTATCTTAAATACTCATTTTATCCCCATGCTTTGCTTAAGTTTTAGTAGTTTTATGAGGTAAATAAGTGTCCTAATGCTCTCTTTTCTCAAACAATAACAATCTACCCTTGGAAAAGGTTTTAATGCATCTCTACCTCAAACCTTCCTAACCAAGGATGCATTAAGCATTAGAAACCTAATAAGCCACATGTAACCAACAAAGATCTCTATTCTATGGTGAAACATGACATTCCATTCATAGTCACAACCTAATTATTTCTCAACCTCAAATTGAGTCCATAGATCTTGTTAATGGTGATCAATCATTAACAAGCATTAAAGTGAATAGAACATTCAATATGAGAAAATCCAAACATCAAAGATTTACAAATCAAAGCTAAGCACCATAGTTCATTGTTTAGACTACATCAAAATACTGAAAATATGATTAGTTCATGGAGAGAGAAATCCAGCAAAGAAAAGAGAGAAAACATAAAGAGGAGAAGAAATAGCCTATATGGAAGATGAAATGCTCAATTCCCTCTTCAAATCTTCCTCTTTGTCTTCAATCTTCTTCCTCCTCCAAAGAGAGCTTTGCCATAGGGTTTAGAAACCCTAGGGGTTTCCCTCTTTGTAGCTAAGTGAAACCCCCTCTTTGGCTCCCGAACTCCCTGGTCAAATGCCCTAATTTCTCCTCTTTTAAGCGAAGCAAGAGAGAGAAATAAAGAGATGAGCTTCGGAAAAACATGGAGGCTTGACATACGCGGCGTAGCATGGCGGATCTAACATTCACGTGGCGAAATGGAGAGCTCTTTGGAACTATGGCTTGACTCATGCCATAGCTTAGTGGACTCACGCTGGAAGTGTGAGTGACTCATAGCTTGTCCGAATTTAATCTTTTTATCTCCTTCACTTCGATGTCCAAATCTTGCTCGTTTGGATTCGAATCATGCGATCTTGGTGTCTACAGAAAGCTCTCGTAGTCTAGATCTTCCATGCCAATGAGGGAGCCATGAGTACATCGCGGCCCAGAAGAATCCCACTTGTTTCTTTGTTTATTTGCATGATGACTTTGCTGATTTTTCTTTGATTTCGCTCATTTTCGCTCAATGGTTGGCCTAATCACAAAATTGAGAAAAGAGAGCATTAGGACACTTATTTATCTCATAAAACTATTAAAACTTAAGCAAATTATGGGGATAAAATGAGTATTTAAGATACTCATTAGTGATCGGTAGGGATGAAGGCATTTTAATCAAAACAATGTTTGAAATTAAGAATCGTATGTAGGAATTATCACATAAACTAAAAACATATGAGTGATAGCATGGATAATACCCAGTTCAATCCATCTGTTAAAAATGGATTGACGATAGGGGCATTTTTGAGAACTGAACTTTAGGGGCATTGATTCGCTTAAAAATAGTTTAGGTGAGTTAGACGTATATTAGAAACCAGTAAAGCGTATATTCGTATCCTATGAAACCTTGATAATGGGGTAGAAGTGAAATAAATGAGAGCTATCACGAGGTAACATTTTTGTGGAAAAAAAGAGGTGAGGATGGAAGAAAACAAAAGCTTGACTTCTATGACTCAATAAAGTCATGGAAGAGTTTCTAAGTTAGGATTTCAGCTTGGTAAAATTAGGATATTAAAGTTGTGTTTGATTTATGAAAAGTATTAAGGATATGAAAATATTAAGAAAAATGATGTTTCTATGTTTTGTTGTCTAATGAAAAATCTCAAAGAAAATTAAAAATAAATAAATCATTTAAAAACTCATATATTTTTAAAATAATCTTTATATTGTTGAATTAAAATAAATAATATAAGTTTGAAGCATCAAATAAAAATAATATATTGAATTTTTCATCATTTTTTATTTGTTTATACTTTTCTTCTTTATTTTTTCACCTTATATTTCCCCTCAAATTTCTAAAAATAAGATATAGCCTAAATTTCAAAATAAAAAGACACCTATAACCTCAAAGGTGTCATCTTATACTCTTTTATTCCAATATCTTACACCACATAGCACTCATAATAAATGTAAACCTAATGTGTGAACTCACGTTCCTCCTATCAATTCATATATATTGATTGATTATTTTTCTCTTACTTACTTTTCTTTTCCTCCACAAAATTCTACATCTTATCCATTTGCATTCTTGGATATCATGTGTGTGTTTGATTGAAATAATGTTATCCTATGCATATTAAATATGAGTATTTCAATTCAAACAACTACTGTGAGTCAATAGAATGATTTGTAAGCTATGAGTTTCCAGCGAGGTAAAGTCCATTTCATATGAAATCTTGAATAGACATGAAGTTTTTGGAGTTTTTCTTTTCTTTATAATTTTTCATATATGTTGATTAAATGTGCCCAAAGAACACGAGAGCTCCATGCTAAAGGATTCATAATAATTTATCTTTTATTTAAAATAAAAAATAAAATAAAATTATCAACTTGATTAAAAAAGGTGGTTATAATTATATTTATTTATGAATTACATTAGACCGTTTGTCACAATATTAGAATTACATAATAACTCTTTTAATTACCATAACCTATTTTTTGAACTCCCAAGTTAGATCATAAATAGATTAAAGTGATACTAATTTTTCAAATTGACTAAGTAAAATGTAAGTTGACATTTATTATAACAACTTGTAATTTTTAAAGCGGTATTAAAAAAATAATTCTTGTAAAAATTAAAAGATTGACATAAGGAATAATTCTGTAAATCCCTGGGTATAAATAGAAAAAAAAAAAATTTTATTATTCATTGGATTCTCCATTTCTCTCTACATAGTCTCTTTTGATCGTAAAACTCCATGAGCTAGAGTTTGAAGAAAAACCTTAAAGATGTAAGATTTTTCCCAAATTTTATTATAGTGAATAATTTTTTTTTTTGGTTCTTTCCTGAGGTGTGGTTTTCTTGCTCTAGAATCCCGAAAGACTTAGAACGTAATATCTAAGGTTTAAGAAGCAACTTGAAAGGTAAGATCTTCATTATTTATTTTTCTAGATTTATTTGGTATAGATTATCTAATTTTTCTTAAGTTTAGATTAACCTTGAAGAAGTCAGATTTAGATTTAACTATCTTTCTTTTAAAAATAAAATAAATCTTAGTTGATGGTGTTATATTTGAATTGTTTGAGAATGAAAAAAAGAAGAAATAAAGGTGGTAGAAGACCACCATATGCTTTGAGTTTGTGAAAAAAAAAAGTAGTAGAGACCACTGAACTATGAGAGTATAGAAAAAAAAGAAAAAAGAAATATAGTAGGGGACCTTTATTTGGCGTTGTCGAAAGGGAATAAGAATTGACCTTATTCATTTGTATCAGCCAGAATAATAGTTAGCATTCATTAGTAGTAGTGAATGTAATTGATTTAGGCAGTATACAGGGTTTCGGTTAAAAGATACTAGTAGTAGTAGTGTTTGGTTATCAGCGTAAAGAAAACAATTTGTGGCTAGCCACCAATTTGAAAGTCCCACATGACTGGACATCATTTGATATTTGATGACCATTGAAAAATATATTTGAAATGTCTTTGATTTTAGACTTTGATATGAAAGTGGTGGAATCAAAGTTTGATATGAAATTGTTTGGATCACATTTGGTATGAAACTGATTTGAAATGGATTTAAGAATGTTTTGAAGGAAAATTTTGAATGTTCTAGCTTATTTTTGAATGAAGCCGAGTTTTGATGAAAAACATCTCTGTATTTAATTATTATGATAGAAAACCTTTTGATCCGTGAAAGCCCAGATATTAGTATTTTTGTGAGCTTTAAGGTGTCCGTTTGTTGGCAGCGTATTTTTCGGGTACTTTTAATTCGACGGAGAGATTGGTTAGGATGTGAATCATATCATTATTAGAATTTGATTTTGGAATGCATTATGGACCTTGTTTAGTTGATGAGTACATGTTCGTTTTAGATTGTTTGTTACCGAGTTGGTTAGAAGGATATGAATATTTGTCTTGGGTCATTTATGTTAATTCATGCATGAATGTTGAGAATTAGAAATTTTGTTATTATGGAATTTTGGATATGAGAATTTGTGATATAAAAAGTTGCGCATTACTCTGAACATGTGTTTGATAATTGGATTAAATCTAGTTACAAGAAAGGAAGGTTTGTGTCATTTAACACTTCAAGCCTTCGAGCTTGAGATGATAAATGACAGTCATGCCCTTGGACCGAGTTTTAGGGTGTGACATTTATAGCTCAATGATACTTGTCTGTAGACTTTGAATTTTATGAGTCAAGAAAGTGATAAGTCACATGATAAAATAACTCGAACAAAAAGATAAAATAACTCACACAAAGATGTAATGAGGTTTTAACGTGGTTTGTCCAACAATGCTTACATCCACGGATGATAGAGAATCTTTCCACTATATGATAGAAAATATTACACGGGTAGAACAACATACAATCAGGGTTCTCGGAAACATCCAATGTTTTCCCCATTCCTTGTATCCATACCTTGAACCATGAAACTCATCGCTCTCTCGGGTATTCTTATTCTTCCTCACATCTCTACACACCCTATATAGTCTTTACAAGCCCATATCTTTCATAACTTTTTCTCCTCATGATCCAAAATCTTTAAACTGATGTTCCTAACAACTTTCCTTATTCTATAAGGAAACCTAATATTACAATAATATAATAGCCTAAGAATTATTTTATAAAATATTCTTTATAAATAAAAATTAATACTAATTAGGAATTTAAGACATATTCTAACAATATATGACTAGTCTAAGAGTTTGTAACTTTATGGTAGACTTTGACTTCTTATGACAAGAAAGATAATAATTTATAAGTATGACTAGTCTAAGAGTTTGTAACTTAGTTAAAGATGTTTTCTTACAACATTGATTACATTATAAAAAAAAGAATTGTCCTTCAAAATTATCCACATGTCTTTTTAAATAATGAAGTTAAAATCTAAAATTTTATATTTGTTAGCTTAAAAAATAAAGATCAATCACTACTTATATGTAAATATTGTCCCAAATTTTAATTATTAAAACTATGTTATTAGCTCATAGAAGTCCAAGAAATATTATATTACAAGTTTTATTTATTCCAAATGTCTAATTAATCGATTTTGCAAGTTACAAGCTTAGAATTTAACAAAGTTAATGATTTAATATGGTATCAAAAGTATTTTTGGAGGGAAGCCATGCATATTTTTTTGTATTCATATTGATATGTAGTTAATTAAATTATGAGAAATGAGACCAAAGACCATCAATATTAGGTGCAAGTGGGGAACATTTTGTGGAAAAAGGTAAAATGAGATTAGATAAATCTTGAATTTGACGACTCAATTGTTAAAATTAGAAAACCCTAATTGGAACAAGAGAAAACTGAAAGTCTTATTCTAATTAATTAATTCAAATGCATAACAAAAGTCTTTATATAGGCATAGACTTACTAGAAGAATCCTAAAATGAAACAAATTCTAGAGTGCTAAGAAAAAAGAATCCTACTAATAATAAGAAATAATTTAATTTAACATCAATAAAGTCATGGCAGAATTCTAAAGTTCAGAGTTTTTGAGAAAACCCTCGTGGGTTTGTCTTTTTTTTTACAAAGAGATAAATAAAAAAAATTCCTATCCTCATTCCTATAGTTATGAGGCTTAAAATAAAAAAAATAGTAACAAAAACGTGCATGCTAGTGGATTACTAAATCTTCTCCCCTACTTATCTAAAAATAAAAGATAAAAATGCAACAATTAAGGAGAAATATAAAATTTAAAATTTTTCTACGTCTGAAGTCACTCCACAATTCCACTTTCTTTGGCAATGGTGATGTGGATAACTCTCATCATCACCCCCCTTTGAAAGTGCAACCTTGTCCTCAAGGTTTAAACGGAATCGTTTCATGTACGATGCTATTTCTAGTTCCTTGATTCGACTTCCTACTCAAGCAATAATAGTTGAGGTTTAAGAAAATGATGGCCTAGTGTGAACCGCTCATTGTAATTAATACAAAGGCCTTAGGCTCTCTGCCTTTGCATTTCATCCCATGTTAGTCTCTTGATGGATGCATTGGAAGATTGCTCTTGCATTAAGCTCCACAGAGTAGGTATTTGCAGGACATGTCGATGTGATTTTTTCATTCTCGTACTTGATCATCTTCGCAGCAGCTTAGTTAATGGCAGCATCCTTCAAGTGATTGTAGCTTGAACATTTCTATTCAACTTGTATCATCAAGAAGGGAGAGGGCTACTGAAGAGGGGCTACCTCGTGGATTTATTCAACCTCAATCACTTGCACCATTCAACTTGTACATGGAGATACTCAACCCTGAGATCACCTTAGCCTGCTCCCTAATGTTTTTGTTTTATACTTCAATATGTAATGATAAGATGGTTGGGGTTTGAACATTTCTATTCAACATTTGTGTCTCATCCATGGATGTTGCTCCTCAACTTGCATCATCTTAAATTTTGGCTCTTTTTCACTAGCAATCTCATTCTTCTCAACCAATGATAGGACTTGAAATTCTCTTTCAAGGATCAAAGGCATTTTGTCACATTCCATTATGTCCTTGTCTTCATCCAATGTAGGGCTCGAAAGTTCATCTTCAAGGCTCAAAGTTTCGTTTTCACACTCCTGTATGTCATCATTCTTTATGTCGCTTAGGAGTTGTCTTAAAGATTGTTCCTTTAAAATTTTTGCTAATTCCTTAGCTTGTATTGTTGTTCGTTCCATGATAGCATACATTTCTCTATTAAGATTTTTCAAATTGGTGTCCATGTTTTCTATCATTTTGGAAACCATCTTGGTTTCCATGTTTGGCCACCACATTTCTAGAGCATCTCTATCCTTCTTAATTTCTTCTTTCAAGGAAAGAAATAGATCCTCACGTATGGTCAGCTTGATTTGTTCTTGCAATAGGAACTCAACTTTCGACTTTACTAATTGGATTTCCATAGAAGAAATTGTCATATGTCCTATAACCCAAATGATAGTAGCTTAGATAGTGTCAGGTGGTTGAAAGAAGTAATCCCGCATTGTCGTGAAATAATTCGCCCTTTAAAATTATGTTTTTGGCTCGTGGAGGCTTGTGCTTGTTCTATGATGATATCCTCCTATGTTGGATATCTTTGGGATGTGTGAGCGGCAAGTTGATTATGGAGGCCGAGGAGCTCATTTATCTCTTTGTTAGACATTCTATTCAACACCTTTCATAAAAATACAAAAAAAAAAAAAAAAAAAAAAAGAAGTAAACTAGCTACAAATAAGAAACAAATAAAAATAAGAAAATAATTTTTTTCCTCAAATTAGTAAACTTATCTTTTTCCAAAATATCAATCCAAACACCAAACCAGACCTTTCCTTGGACAATGGTGCCAAAAGCTTGTCGCGAACTACACGTGGGCTGTACAAGTAATACACTGACTAAAAAGTGCACATATCCATCCCACATGGAATGTGGTTTTAGTGGAGATTAAGTACCTCGAATTGGGCTAGATTAGTTCACTATCTAAGTATCTAAATGACGGAGGTGAAATTGTTAAAAGTAATAAAACTAAACAAAACAAAAACATAATGTTTTGTTAAAACTAGAGCAATTGACTAAAAATGGGAGAAAACTACTTAAGACGGAACTAAGGTTGGTTCTTGTCAATGATGTTTAGTGATTCATCCAATCGAGGTCATATTGAATGATTTATGGCTTGAATCGGTTCGAGGCTACAGTACAAGGATCCCACTTTCGTGTTCCCCCTTGTATTTTCTTACACTATCAACCTATTCATAGCTATGTCCTTCTAGGTCCTTAGTGCGATACTTTTCAAAGACAATTTTATCTCGAGAGATTTATTGGTCACAGTTATGTTCTTACAATAGAGCCTTCTGACTCAGGTTCGATCGGGTCAACGTTACGCCCCTGCAATCACTTAATACATTTGCTTCCCTCCTAGTGAAATTCACTTAGTAATTAGACCTTTCTAATTTCTAAGCCTCTTAAACTAGGGTTAATTCAAATCTCGATTAACCGATTCACACCATAAGAGAATTAGAAACTGCATTTTAGGCTTAACTAAGCTACCAAGGATACCCTAGTAAGAGGATTGAAGATCCGATTCTCCTCCTCAACATGTATCACTAAACAAAATCATAAGATTCCAAATACTTAACACCAAATACAAAAATCAAGTATGTCCTCAACCAACCAACTAAAGGCTAGACAAATCTAACATCAAATTCGATAACTAACCTAATGGCATGTTTAACCTATCGTATTAATCTATCAAAACCCACACATTCATTAATGAAAACATAAAGCTAGAGGAATTGAAGAAGGATTAGAGAGATGGAAATACAAACAAAGGTTGTCGCAACATTTTCAAATCTAAGATCCAAGCTGAAATCTACACTCCACAGAGTCATGCTTCTCAGCAATAATAAATTACAAACCAAGTTTCTCACAAAACAACTCTAAATCTAAGAAAATATGAAATCTAACCCTAGAAAATAGAACAAAGCTTCAAGAGGGAGTGTCCCTAGCGAGGAGCCTCTCCAAGCTTGAACCTAATCAAGTCTGGGTGCCATGGTATTTAAATGTTTGGAAAATGGGTCAATGATGGGCTGAAAAATGTACGTCTGTTGTTCCATCCCGTCGACCTTTGTAGCGATGAACACACATGTCTTATTCTCATGATCTTTGCTTCGCTATGACGTACTAGAGGTTAATTCATTTTGCACTTTCTACTGCCAGACGAAATATCTCTTTGTCGCGATTTAACATCTTCGTCGCGACGTACCAATAGCTTTTTTCTTTGCAGGACTTTGTCTTCATCGCGACGAACACATCCTTCATCGTGTCAAAGAGCTTTGTTGTGATGAAGAGCTTTGTTGCAACGAAATCTTTCTACATCGTGACTTAGAGATTGCAATAATCAACACTTTGTTCTTTCTTTGATTTTCTGCCATCACTTTGGTTGATTCTAATAGCCTAGATGTAAAAGAGATCATGTTAGATTGTACTTTAAAATTCATGATTATTATGACTTGATAATTAAGCATTATATCTCCCACTATTTTATTATGAATCAATAGCTCCTCACTATTGATCCGGCAATCCTATGTGGTCGAGTATTCAATATCACTAAGGATAACCTTGGTTTACCTAACAAGCCACCTGGCCAAAAGGTATCTTTTCCATACCAATTGCAATCCTATGCAACTACCGAATCTAGTGCTATCAACTGTTGATGATACACCACTGCTGGGTTATCAACCCTAATGTGTATATCTCATGTACACTTATCTAACCGCATCTCTATCCAACATTAACCTCAGTCAGCCCACAAGGTAACGAGTTCAGTTATACAACCTAATTAATCAGAAAACTCATTTCCATGAATAGAAGATATCCTTGTGGAGAGGGCTCGGGTTTACCTTAATAACCACAACTCGCAAAGAACTCCGGTTCACACTCATGTTGGTGGGAAGATGTTAGCCTTAATATATTTCATTGAGGGGTTTCTTTAGCTTAGTCTCACTACCATTAGCATGTTTTACCCATTCATCTCATGCGAAAATATAAAGATAGTTACTCTTAACTATATGACATGATTATGGACATTCTAAAATTAATTCCATGAGCCAAAATGGAATTGACTAGCTCAAACCTAAGGATACATGATTATTACAACCTATGAAATTAAATCAATTTACATTTTAGTGGCCTTCTTGATCCTCCTCCATGCTCCTTCTCCTTGTATCTCCAAATTAACTAATCCTAATCCTATGTAATCTAATTACATACATTCAAATAAGAAGAACTTCAAGTTACATTTGAAGGGGATTTAGATGAGAATAGAAATACAAAGAGAAAATAGAGAGAGGTTGGGACACACAAACCCTATTTACCCAAGAAGAAGTAACCATGTAATATACTCAATCAACATTGAGCAAAGTCCATAATCATCCATCATGCTAACATACACCCTTAATATGCATTCTCTAGTGCATAACATTGAAAGTAAAGGATAAAGGCACCCCACGATTTCAAAAGCACATGAAAAAGGTTTTTCAACACTTGAGTTAAAATGATCCATAAGCCAATTCAACCTCAACCATTAACCCAATTCAACTTTCAATCACAAGCCCGATTCAACTCTTTGAATTTAATCGATTCAACTCCTTAATCATAAAACCCGATTCAATTTTTAAATCTCTAATTGGTTTAACTCCTGAACCATAACTCGACCAACTCTTGAACTATAATTTCCAAATGGAAGCAATTTGTCCAATGTCTCTTGGAAAATACTTCAATCATGGTTTGTAACTTTATTCAAACTTCTTTTAAAAATCCACGATTCTTGAAATTTAAGAATGAACACTTCAATCTTGACTCAGACATTTAATCTCAATCACATTAGAGATGATTCCTCAAAAATGAAAGAGAAAAGAAAAGAAAAATTCGACAAACCAAGAGGCAGCAACCAACCTAACGTCGTGGCATGGAGATTGATAAGCATCTCAAATACTCATTTTATACCTATGTTTTACTTAGATTTTTAGTTTTTTTTTTATGTTAAATAAGTGTCTTAATGCTCTAAATATCTGGTCTTTATGATTAGGGTCAACCATTTGGCTGAATTGGTGAAAAGGAAGAAAATCCACAAATTCCCCATATAACAAGTGTGGCCACTGCTCGTTTCACCGTTTGAGGCAAAAGGTGCCCGCCAAGGACATGCACCTTCATCACGAAGAACCTGAACATTTGAAAGATGCTGGCTACGAGTTCGTCGCTATGAAGCTACCTTCGTTGCGAGGAAGCTCCTTCTGCCGCGATGAAGCTCCTTCGCTATGGCGAAACGGGATATGAGGAACATACTAATGTTCTTCATGACGAAGACATCTTCTTCAGATGATACAAACAATAGAAATAAAGTACTGGACCTAATTTGATAGGGCTTAAAGGAAAGTGCTGGAGGATGCAAAGAGGGGATTTACGGGGAGTTCAGAGTTCTAGAGATCATTAATCCCAATAAGGACATTCGAGCTTTGAGAGGGAGAAAACCCTCCTTAGGGTTTCCTCCTCCTCGTTTCTTGGACTTTAGACTAGAAAGGGGGCTTGCAGTAGCCTCTCTGCTTTCAGGAGAAAAACTTGGGATCTGGAAGAAAAAGACGAAGAACTCATCAATTTCCACCATTAGAGTTCCTTCTTTCCTTTTTCTCATGTTTTATCTTAATTTTGGGATCTACCAAACCTTTGTTATGTTTTAATTTCTTAAACTAGGGTTTTGCTGCATATTTAACTCAAGCTTATATCTATTTGTTAATTTTCCCTTTTTCTATTGTCTATTTGCGATTGTCATCTCTATTGATTCATACTCGGTTTTGTGTAAAAATTGATTTCTAATTAATCTCAATATGGAGAGTTTTTCCTTGCAAGATCTAAGAAGGGAGTAAGGAATTAGACATAGGTGAATCAACCTAATTAGCCATGTGGTGTAGAAATTATCCGTAATTAGGAGGAGTGTGAGATTCTCTTGGATCTTGAAAAGATCTCTAGCGCTTGTGGTTGGAGCTAAGGAGCAAGAAACCTAGTATTAGTTGGTAGATTATTTGACCCTAGAGAGATTATAATTAAATTTGGCGAGAGCTTCACTGAGAGCTTTTTCTAATAGATAATAGGATGAAGTTTAGCTAGATATAGGCGGATTGTCTTCATGCACCAAATACACTAGAACTCTATCATCTCTTGGTATCCCTTGGTTGCACACCATTGGTTAGATTTGTTTTCATTAGTTAAGTTTAGTTTAATTGTAGTTTCAAACTTAACACTAATCGTTTGGATATTAGAGAAGTATTCTATTTTTGGTACTTAGCATCCTCATTTTCCCTATGGATTGATCTCTGTAAATCAGTACACTGTATTACTTGACAAGCATATACTTGCATAGAATAGGCGCTCATTACATATTTTATTGCATAATCTTAATACACATCACGAACACTCCTATCAGAGACCCCACGTTGCTATGTCGCTGCATAAAGATGGGCAGGATACTTGGCCACATTGCGACGTGAACTCCCTTACGTCGTGACATTGCCTAAGTCATATGCACCATGCTGCGAATGTGAGCACTCTCGCATCGCTGCGATGTTTCCTGGGTTCTCAACCCACGTCATGACGTGAAACCCGCATGTCACAATGTTGCTTGGGTTAATAACCCACATCACGATGTTGCTTGGGTTAATAACCCACATCGCGACGTCTCCAGCTCATGTGGCTATGTGAACTGGGTTTCAGGTTTGACATATATGATAAAAATCCCAACTTTAGGAGTTTTATGCTCATCCAAATTGTCTCTTCTTCATTATAATCATGTTTGATCATCTCAAGGACTAGATTACATGAAGAAGTGAACACGGATCAAGCCTTTTGAAAACAAAATCTCATTTTTGAACCTTTTTGAAAACACGGGGTGAAATTAAAAACTGAAAACTCTCAACGAAGAACAGATTTTGATGCACACAAGAAGACTCTGATACCACTGAAGGGTTTTGAAGGTGGAAATAGTTTCCAAAACAGTGGAAGCAACAAAAAAAATTCTCCAAAACCCTACCTAAGGACCCTTTGAGGCATCAAATTTAGTTCAAGCCAAAGAGAAGGGTGCAAGATTACCTTGTGTTGATTTCAAAAATCGATCCAATGGTTAGGGCAGCAAAGACCAAAGCGAACCAAGTCCTAGGTTTGCCTCTAACAGTATCCACACGAAGAGTGGAGCTGATAACCTCTAAGGTAACGGTCTCGAAAGAAGTCCCGGTGTTAGCCAAGTCTCGATCCGAAGAGGGAAGCCAAAACCCCGATCTCACCAAGAGGAGCTGTTCTTGAAGAACACTCTCTCTATCTCTATATAACACCCTTCATGAGAGGAAGTGATAAAAAAATGGCTTAGTCTTGCTAAGGTTTTCCATAAAGGTCCTTTCATAGGGAAACCCTACTTATGAAATGCTCCAGTGCCCATCTCTTAAGAGATGATAGGCCACACGCATCCCAGTATTATAGCGTGCTCCTTCACGGGCCTTAAGCCCATGAACAAGCCTACCGTGACTCAAGCCATAGTGAGGTCTCGAACCCTGGATTCTAATCCCATGACATTCCATTCCTCGATATCGATCTCCTCATTTGATCACATCCAAATCCGTTTTATATTAGCCCTAGACTCTTTATGTTGGCCACTTGATTTAACTATTAAATCAAGCAAGTCATGAGCAGCGTCTAGCAACATATCATGACCCCCAAATTGATCGGAGAGTCAGTGGTCTGACTGCTAAACCAAAAAAACAAATACCGTGCAATTCGTCATTTTACCAATTTATACCCCACCTGGTTTAGAGCATGGACAAAGTGTAGCTCCCACTAGACTTGTTATGTCACATCTAGCCCAAGTGATATTAAATCTTGTCCCTGGATTCATTACTCATCAGTTATGCACCCGAAGACACTCTTCATGGCATTTCCACTTTGGCTAGAGATTCTCGAGCAATGATCCTCGACATAGCCATAGATATACTCTCCTCTATTGGGAGAGAACTTTGTCGGGCTACCCACCACCTTTGAATTCCTTAAGCCATACCCAACTATCACCCAAAGAGCGACCTCCAAGAGGCAACATGGATCGAGGTCAAAGTATAGAATCATCATTTAAGATATCCTTGAGAACCTCAAGTTAACTAGATAATTTATATGATTGTCTCATGGAAATCTCCGATGTACTTAGCTACTCTAGCAAGCATCCACACATCTCAACTCTAATCAACTCATGATCAAATTTTATAAGATCCATTGCTTGGATCAAATCAAGGAGCTTGGACATGCTAGTTCATCCTCGATTAATAATGTATAGTCCGTTAATCCTAGCGACTATGATAATTTAGATACTAAAATAATAAATATGATAGGAATCTTATTATCATGATCCTCATCACATGTCCTTCATGCCATGTTATGCATCATGGAATCCATTAATTCGATTGAAGATCTATAATAATCACATATGAAGATGCTCAATAGAAACCTAAGACGATAACAAGCGCTAATGGCGCACGCTCAAAGCACTTCCTCTAACATCACCCCTCGAGCCATGAAAGTGAATTGACTAGGTCAAACCCCAGATATAAGGAATTACATCCTCAAAATGAAATAACAATTCAAAATTACAATTACTTCATTTAGGTCTTTCTTTTATGGTGCCTTCTACCCTTATTCCTTTGCACTTCAATCAACTTCAACCTTTGCAATCTAATTACATTTATAAAAGAAGGCCTCAAGTTACATTTGGGGGTGATTGAGGAGAAGAGTAGACAATAGAGATTGATGCTGTAGAAAGGTGGACCTCATGCCCTACTTACCATAAAAGAAAAACATGCATATGCTCAATCATCATTAGGCTTAATCCATAACTAACCATCATGCTTGTTCATAAACCCTAAACATGTTTCTAAAGCAATAATTAGAAGATGTCAGCATCCTAGGTTTTAACTTTAAAAAATAAACCACCTCGGCCCAACTCTTGGCTCCAAAGTTCATTCAACCATATATTTGATTAAGATAGAGAAATATCAATCATCTCACATACATGCCTAATATGACTCTATTGATTTTTTTACCTACTTAATTGTCCACTAACATATATATGGTATATATGTATATATATATATATATATATATAATATTAATCCATTTATCATCTTTTTTAAGATAGAAATATGATCATCTTAAAGTATTATCGTGTAAAATTTTTATCTTTCTTATTATGTTACTATAATAATTACTTTAACTTTCTGTTTCAATTTTTGATACTCATCACTTTAATAATAATAAAAAAATCCTAATTTAAATACGATTTAGTCTATTCCCTTTATTTATCATCATGATCCTGTTCCCTAATTCCTTTTTTATATGGTCACACCATTTAATCTGGTTTTACCACTTATGGTAATTTTTGTTTTTGTTTTTGTTTTTGTTTTATACTATGGAGATGTAATGAGCTCATTACTAATATGAATATTAAAATAAAATAAAATAACTTCCATTTTGGATTATATCATAGTATTGTATTTTATTTTCTCATAAATTTGTTCTTATGCCAACTCTAAACTCAAAACCACTTAAGCATAGGGTCTTATTGGACATATATAGTATAATATTTAATTTTATGATAAATGATTTGACAAAATTCATAATTTCAATTATAAATTGTTATATTCTTTTTATTTCATGCTATCCAGAAATTTTTAATATACATATAAATAATTTTAAGAAATATTTAGTTAAATAAAATGAAATAAATTCTGTGCCCATCATGTTTAACTTATAATAAAGCTTCATCGTTAAGTCTGGACAAAAGACATAGAGAAAATGTAACGACTCGTACCAAATAATACGAGTTTGACCTAGTTTGACCAAGTTTGACCAAGTTGACCAAGTTTGACTTTTTCGAAGAGGAATAGTTTTAGGGTAATCTAAAGATCTCATGCGCCTCGCCGACAAGTTCATGGACGGTAACGTCCCAATCCGACTACTGATAAATGTTACATTTATGAGAAGTTCAATAGTAGCACTTTATCTGTCCAAGTTCGTCTCATTTTTAATTTAAAGCTAATTCTAGACCCTATATAAACATAGCTGGGATGCTAAATGAAACCCTAAATTTCAAAACACCCTCTCGAGCTCCAAATTCTAGAAAAGCTCTCCAAACCGAACACAAGTCGGTCAAGAATTACATGGCCAGTGGGAAGATTGGACCGTAGGGAGGCACCACAACCACCAGCCACACGCCGTCAACATGAGGTGCGCAACCACCGGACGATGCCGACCGTGAAATTTCAAGGCCAACCGACGCTGCAGGATCCGCCTGAACCCGACAAGGTCGCATCGCTTTTTGTCACCGGATTTTTGTGATTTTCGCCACTCGCCACCCCATGTACTCATTTCCACCATTTTGGACTCCCGAACTCATTTGCACACGTATTCCGCAGATTCCTCACCAACAGCTACTTAATTTAAACAAAGTTGGTCGACTGGGCTGATCGAAGCCCACCACCACAAATGGACGTTGACCAAGGTAATGGTACCGATGAGTTCCTGGTCTCTCGCCTTATCGATTAATGGTTTGTAAATTTTGACCGCCGTTTGTTAGTTTTCCATTTTAGGTTGTTTTGGGTAATTAATGGTAGTTGAGACTAAATAGAGTACCAATTGGTCAAATTTAAAATTGAAGTTAGATTAGTGAAATCGACGTTTTTAGAATTATCGACGATTCACTGAAATTAGCTTCCGCGAAAAAGCCCCAATTTTGGGTATCTACCATGTACAAGATCAGCAGAATCGGACCGTCGGTTCAATATACTGGCTTTTGCAAGCCTAAAGTTATTCTAAGCGCCGATAAGATCCTAATGTTGTTGGTTCATTTATTAGCCCATGGTATTTCTCATTTATTACACGCGACTCACGCCTGGCCCGAGACGATCCTCATGTGAAAGCAGTGACCGAAATACCTATACCATGAAAATACATTATGTTTTAAACGACGTAAGATAAGGCCGATATATCTATTATGATTTTATATTCATATATATACTGCTTGACGACGGTCGTCGCGATACATATATGATTTTCGGTCTCATATTAAACAAGTTTATCATTTCCACGTAAGTTTTCATTTACATTTTAACTATTTGAAAGTTTTAATGAAGTTCCCTGGATGAGTCTCCTCGTGGTATTTTTAAAATATGTTTGGGTACGTGGATTGAGGTTAAAACCACTTTGAAAACTTAGCCTGCCAGCCTACTAAAATTTTCAACTCTATCCAAAATTCGTATTACGAAAAATTTTCAATGTATTCTAATCTTTAGTTTTCATTTTTTAAAATATCGCTTTCAGACTTGAATTTGGTTGAAAATAATGCCATTCTTTCAACCCCATTTGGTTGAATTTGTTGAATTTAATTAAAACAAGTGAAAACAAATTTTTACCTCGTTTTTTTCTATCATATATAAAATGTTGAAAATAGTGAATTCATTTTCTTGTTTTCAAAATTCCGTTGCCTTATTCGTGAACTAAACGCTGCTTCCCTCGTTTTCTAAAAGTTCATCAGAGTAAACAAAATTTTCTACCTACTAAACAGGGCCTTATTGTTTTAAGAAAGAGATTTTGAGATCTTGTGAAATGATTATAAGATCGTTGAAAAGACGGCAGTAAGAAAATCTAAGTTATATATATTAATTCCACTACCGTGAGGCCCGGGTTTACCGACAGTGGTTTGCCACGATGTCGTGGAGGTCTGGTTTACTCGACGCTTAGTTTATTACTAGTTTTCACTAGCCGTGGAGGTCGGGTTTACCGACAGGTGGTTTGCCACGATGTCGTGAGGCTGGTTCCATCCAACAGGTTATATATTAATTCCACTGGGCCGTGAGGTCGGGCTTTACCGACAGCCAGCTTGCACGATGTCGTGAGGTCGGGCTTACCGACGCTTATGATGGGTATACTAAGATTTAAGTACATTGCTGGTCTCTCGATTAAAGTATAAGCATTTCAATATTTATGATTATGGTATTTTCATGGTTATTTTTACTATTAATGATTGCACATATATTTACGCCAATCAGACAAGTAAACAGATTCGTGTTTTAAGGCTCTTGAAATCGATGTCGGTTTAACTTTGAGCATGACTGCCATATTGTCGGGCTTTGCAGTTTGGTTTTGCGAATGTTCATAAACGTAACATTACAAAAGAGCGACGGAGGTTCGAGGAGAAGAAATTTTCGAAAAATAAAACATTATTTTCATATAAATTATGCCACCTACCGAGATTTTATTTATCACGTTTATTGCTTTAACATCCTGTTCCTTCCCAAGCAGCCTGCAGGGCTCACTCGCGCTCGTATCTCAACACCACTCTTTCGCGGATGCCAAAGACTCTACCCCATCCATCCGTTTTTGTTTTGTCGACCTATTTATTTTCGCGCTTGTAACCCTAAATTTGCAAATACCTACACGCTCCCGACATTAGCATTTAACCCATATAGTCCTTATTACGTACGATGTGGTTAGCGACCTACATTTGGATGACTACCAGAGATTTTTCTATATAATCGAGGTATCACAGATCGCACGCATATTTATTTCCTTAGGCTGGGTTCCATTGTGCATTCCCATGGCTTCAGGTAATGGGCGGATTCCTAAAATGACTACCTTGCGAATTTATGCATCTGGCCCTATCAGAAATGGTTCTATGAATTTTATATCTATTTCAAATATTTACATTGTCTTTTATAAAGAATGGGTAAAAAATGAATGAAATGTTAGATTTATATCTATTCCAATTTCAACCCCTTGCAGTGAAAAGGTTAATTTACCTGTTGGGAAGTCCGAATGGGTCCATCCACCGACTTGGGTGACCTTTTCACCCAAAAATAAAATAAAATAAAGGGTGTTGGGTTTCGTAAGATATTTCTGTCTAGGAAAAAGTCAAATTTGTTGGCTTAAAATTCCAGGGTACACAACAAACTATAGGAAAGAGAGCCAACTATAGCAAATAATTACCTTTTGAATCTGGTGACCGCAGCACATAGTACGACTTTGAATAAAATAAAATAAAGCCAAATTGATTCGAATCTTAAGGACTTGTTTGGTTTTTTTATTTTGAAAAGAGGTTTGAGAATAATTTTAAAAATACATAAAATATTATTTTTTAAAATTTTTAAATGTTTTTCATAACAAAGAAGAAATTAAACGTATTCTCTTATTTTCTTGATTTTCTTATTTTTTTACATAAAAAGCTTTAATCAACATGCCCTAATTTTTTTATAAGATTGAGATGACATTATTTGTAAATTAATAACTTAGAACACACTTTTTCATGATTAGAAGGGTTAGTTTATGATAATCGTTGAGAGATGCAAAGGGCAGTGGGAAGAGGCCTTGAAAGGGCAATGAAGAGGGATGGATGATTTTTATTTTTTTATTTTAGTATTAAGAATTAATAACTAACCATAACTCTAAGTCTGTAAGTAACTATAATTTAATTTAATTAAAGGTCTATTATTTTATGATATCTAATCCTGTCATCACGTCCACTCTATTTCACTTACTTCTCAATTAATTTTTTATATTAATTCAATACACATAATCATCATTGTCACTGATCATGTTGGTAAGAGAGAGAGTTACACATACAGGGACATTAGGTTCCCTACATTTTTTGTATCTCTTTGAATCTGCACAAAGATTCCTCTCACCTCTTAATTGACAAATCGAGAGTTAAACAAAGAATATCTTCTATGTTTACACATTTTTAATTTTAAATAATGGTGGTTTATCTTAATCAGTAGCTGATGCAGTCCCACGCATTTCCATGTCAAAATCTTGGAGTCATGTTTAAGCTTAAGAGATTCTTTTACGTATTAGACTGATTTTGTAGGTTGTGTTCTTTTATTAGGTTTTGATACTTATTATTAAATAAGTGAATAAAGCTATGACGCTATGCAGAAAATGACTATCCCAGATTCGAGAAAGTATTTCGAGTAAAAGTATCCGTATTACGAGTCATTCAATACAGAGGCTCTATTTTCTAGTATCGACGACGACACGATCCTACATCGTTTTCATATGAAATTATGGAGTCCTAATTAACTTGAGAGGTTCTTCTACCTATCGGGTCGATTTTTTGGATTTGATTATCTTATTATTTAGGTTTTGATACTTATCACCGACGCTTTATCGAGAAATGAATGCCAGAAATGTAAACGACTCATTCACGCTCCAAGAGAGGGCCTAAACAGTGCCATCTAAAGAGTCATATGAAATAAGCGTTTGAAAATCTAAATATCGGCCATATTTCGCCCGATATTTCGCGGTATCGGCGACCGCCGACACGATATTTCCTTCCGAATACGGGTCATGTGAAATTCTCGGGCTTATAAGTTTTTTCGGCGAAATTTCAAGGATATATCTGGCTTTTTTTATCGATTTTTCCCGACATATTTCCCGAACATCTGGCCACCCGTTCACGACCTAAGACCGCTCAACTGCTTCATAAATCGCTACCGTTTCACATCGTACATAAAATTCGAGAATTTGTTGTCATGAGGGGTTCGAACCCGCCCCAAAAGCGCAGTTTCCAACCCCTATCCACTAAAGCAAGGATGCCCTTGTAATATATATTACAAAATTTTAATATACTGGTTTTCTAATTTAGCGAATATATTTTTTAATAAAGTTTTTATGAATATTTTTAATAATTTATATTAGCTAAATATAAATATAAAATATATAAAAATATTGTATTCTTATGTTGTTATTACACCTAAATTTAAAAAACTATTGAATAAAATATTTTGTGTATAAATCATATAAAATAATTTATTTCTTAATAGAATATATTTTAATAAAAATCATTTAAATTTTTATAAATTAAATACAAATATAGTGAAAAGAATGTAAAAATCAAATCTAATCATATTATCATTCTCTATGCTTTTAAAATAATTTTAATAAGAATTTAAATATATTATTCTTAATTTTAAATAATTTTAATTATCGATATTTATTAAAATATCCATCGATATATCTCCTCGATATATCCGATATATCCGTAAAAACTCAAAGTACCGATATATCCGTCATAAACCGATATTTTCATCCCCGAAGTACGAAACCATACTATCTACAAAAGTCTGATTTCTCTAAGAGTATGTAATGATATGATCCTAAATCAATTCCACATCAAATTATAAAATGATATTTAAATTTGAAAAGTTCTCTCATTTATTGAACCAATGGCTCGAGTACCTATCAGTTGATTCTTAATCCAGTGCTGGCCCCATAAACAACTGTATTCATTAGGATTTTGGAGCAGCACCACAACTTGGTTATGTCATTTTATGGTGCAAAATTCTAAGTCTTAAGCATTGGCTCTTCCCTTCCCTTCAAGTCCTGCTAAGACCAATGGTTGGGGTAGACTTTCTTGTTTCTTTTATTCATTTTTTTATAAGACGTCTTTATCTACTTTGTGTCATGATGCGACATCGACATAGTGAGAAATCACCAAATTATAAATTGCCAAGAACATATTATGTTATAAATCAAATAAATAAAATAAAAGATGTTCCCAGCTTCCAGGCATGCCATTTGCAAAGCCAGAAAGCACGTGACACAGCTAAGTAGGCATGAAACATGAGACAAATGCACGAAGAATGGGTATCGGATGCTGAAATGGGCTAGGTTGTTGATTCAATGGATTGATTTAACGGGCAAGGAGCTCGACTCGACAAAATACTCAAGCCTCGAACTCAATTCGATTAAATATCTGAACTCTCCGAACTCAATCGAGCTTTTCTTCATATCTCAACTCCGATTCGAAAATACTGGAAATGATTCGAACTCGATTCTATAAACTCGAATCATTTAAAAATTAATAAAGTAATTATATTCAAACTACACTAAAATCAACCTCATTGCATTCGAGCAAATTTCGGGAAATGAAAGTATCTGCATGTGATACTCGAACTCCTCGACTGACAAACTACCTCGACATCGACCGATAAATTCAGCCGACCGAAGATTCTAATGAGCTGTGCCCAAGAGTTAGGCTAGAATTCTTTAAATTGGTTTACACAAGCCATACAACCCTAATATTATAAAAGAAAGCATGTATCGAAACTACCTATATTTAAAAATAAAAAGCAAGACGTATTTAAAAACGGTAAATACATTACTCATAACACGCCAATAAAAAATAATCGGCTTTTGGTGTGAACGTATCACTACTTTAACCGACAAAGTAGTGTCATCATAACCAATTATATAAAGTAGTACCTATAGTTAGTATAAAAGGGGTAAGTACTCACCACTGTGCTCAATTTTATTTTTACTTATGAACCATGTATTTTCCATTATTCCTACTTTTTTTTTTATTTTTATTTCCAAATCGGTAATGTGTGATGCTACTTTTCTCAAAGAAAATTAAAAGTTGTCAGTTATTTAAGTTTAGAAAATATTATATATTACTTCTAAAAAATTATTCGAGAAGAAGTCCTATGGTTATTCTTCGGCGGACAATATCCTTTTGCTGGAGTAAGAATAAAAGTCGAGGTTTAAACTTGATGATGACGGAATTTTTTCTTGGAAAACCAACAATTGCTTCCTTATTTGATTCGATTTGGCTCGTTCTTGCCGTCAGAACTCCATACTATGAGCCGAAAGTTGAATTTTTGTATCTCTTATCACTAATTGCTCCTAAGAATATTTTCGGGTTTTAAATACATACAATAGTGGCTCATGGCCACAATAAAGCAAAGTGGGAACAATTGTTTGCACCCAAATTGAAATTTGGCCCCGATCCTAAGAAATAAGCCAGCCTGCTCCCAAGCTCATGAATGATAGTCCGTATAGAAAGGGACCATATCTATTTGCACAAGCCCATGTGGAGAAGTCTAAGTGCATTTAGCTTAAAATTTTAAATTTTTTTTAAGTCAAACTGCTTTTTTGATAAGGATAGAGAAGTTGGAAAGTTACGCCACGATACGAAATATTATCGGCGAACAAGTCACCATAACGGAGGACGTGAAAAATTCTTTGCGAACAAACCTCCATAACTGAGACGTGTGTGAGCTCTTCGAGAACAAACTCTTAAATTCAAGATAATGGACAATTACTTTAAAGTGAAGAGGAGTGGAGAAATGGGACTTAGAGTCGCGCTCACGCCTATAAAAGAGTGTAAGAATAAAATCAGTCAATAACCAATCAATCATTAAACAAATCAACAATCTTAATTGTCTCAATATCACTATATTTAAGCAAATCCTAGCTTTTAATAAGATTTAAGCAATTTCATTCTATTTCCTAGACTTGGTAAAGTTTCCTCACACTTTTCAAAGATGTTGTTATTTCAAAGCGTTGAAATCCAATGTTTATTTTAAAGAATTCCAAAGACTTTGGCTTCCAAGTTTTAGTCAAGTCCGTTAATTTTCAGCATCGTGTTATTTCACTCATTCTAGGGAAATCTAAATACTTTGTCTAACATTTAATTCTTGCATTATTTCCATTCATGCCAATTGACATGTGAACCCGTCAATGAATCAGTGAGCCTACATAGACAGACAGGAAGTTTGATACACGAGCTACTTCCCAGCTTGGAAACACTTTAATTTCATGACATGCTCCGCAGACGTCAGATTTTGTGGCTGTTTCATGTGAGATTCAAAAATCACCATAACACACGATAACTTGATGAGACATGTCACTAGACTTATAAATATGACTCATTCTAAGAGTTTTCAGGAAATACCAAAAATGTTTTCCTTCCAAAACATTTTTGATAAAAAAAAGTCATAAATCATCCTCCAAATTATCTATCGAGTCTTTTAAATAATTGTAAATTGAAACATAAAAGTTATATTTGTTAGCTAAAAGATACTGATTAGCTATCAATTATCAAGAGTGGATTTTCTAGTGGAATTCACTAGAACATACAAAAAGCACGGGAATGGGTGAATGTTCGGCGAGCATGTTAGGAAATTATAATATTTCCGAACTAAAACTTTTTCGAAATCTAACTTCTACTCAAGAGAAAAATGGATTTCCTAGTTCCAATTGACAGTCCTCTAGAATCTAAGTAAAAATACTCCTCAAAAAATTAGATTGCTATTGCATTGAATCAAAAGATAAGAGGGAACTTCTAATGTAATTAGCTTGAAAAATAGCAGATTTCATTATAGAATTAGACTGAAAATCAAATGTTGAAGTAAGAAAGCTTTGAAGTTTCAAAATGTTTGGAAATAAAAACATATAAAATTAAGCTAAGAATCTAAAAAAGAAAGCTGTTGAATTTGTAGTAATACTGAAATGTTCTTACCTCTAGCTTTGATGACTGTCATGATCATCTCCTTTGATGCTTTGATTCCCTTTATAGGTATTTATGTCCCTAAGTGACTTTCCACTATTCAAATAATTGCCCATGTCCATTGCATGTCTTGACTCTGAGAAAGTCTCCTCATTCTCATTCTTGATCTCAATATTCTTTTACCCAAGAACTAATAAATCTCTAAAATACTCTTTAAATGTCCACGGACTCCTTCCATAGGCTTGTGCTTCATGTGGATTGTGCTTGGGCCTTACATGTTGGCCTGCATATCTATTCGATTCATTTCACTACCATTTGGGGCTTAAAATTGTTTTAGTTGTCACCAATTACATTAATATTGAACCTTAGACCATGACAATTAAATTCCTTACTAAAAGCATATAAATTATGAAATATGTTGATTAAATATTTTATTTATTATAAAATAGCCTGATTAATTTTGTTAAGTAATTATGAAGTATTAAAACCATTTTTAGGAGGTCATGCATTTAGTTATGTTAGTATTGGTATGTGCTAATTAAACAAGATAAGATATAAAATCGAGATATGTACATAGATGCCCCTGAAAAGTTCGTCATATGTCTAACTTAGCCCTTAAACTATTGGGTTAACCGGTATCCCTAAAGTTAATTTTTGTAGCCAAAAAATGCTCTTATCATCAATAACGTTAACAAACCCGACAATCGACATTAACTTTGCTGATGTGAAAATCTCATGCGTTTTTTGGTAGCTTATGTGGCATCTTTGCACGTGAATCTTTAAATCCAAACATTGTTTTGACAAAAATGCCCTCATCCCTACTTCACTGATCGATGAGTATATCTTAAAATACTATTTTATCCCCATGCTTTGCTTAAGTTTTAGTAGTTTTATGAGGTAAATAAGTGTCCTAATGCCTTTTCAAACAATAACACCTACTCCTTGGAAAAGGTTTTTAATGCATCTCTACCTCAAACCTTTCCTAACTAAGGACATTAAGCATTAGAAACCCACAAGCCACGTAACCAACAAAGATCTCTATTCTATGGTGAAACATGACATTCCATTCATGGTCTAACCTAATTATTGTTTCTCAACCTCAAATTAGGTCACAAATCTTGTTAATGGTGATCAATCATCAACAAGCATTAGGAATTGAATAGAACATTCAATATATGAGAAAATCCAAACATCAAAGATTACAAATCAAAGCTAAACACCATAGTTCATTGTTTAGACTACATCAAAACCCTAGAAAATGAGATTAGTTCATGGAGAGGAGAAAACTAACCAAAGAAAAGAGAGGCAAAAACAGACAAAGAGGAGAAGAGCAGCCTATGGAAGACAAATGCCTTCAATTCCCTTCAAATCTTCCCTCTTTGTTCTCAATCTCTTCCCTCCTCCAAAGAGTAGCTTTGCCATGGTTTAAACCCCAGCTCTCAGGCTGGCAGAAACCCCCCTCTCGTCCCGAACTCCCGGTCAAATGCTCCACCCTCCTCTTGCCAAAACCAAGAGAGAAATAAGAGATGAGCTTCTCGGGAAAAACACGGGCTTGACATCCGCAACAGAGCAGTGGCGGATCTAATACGAAGCGTGGCGAAATGGAGAGCTACTGGAACTATGAAAGCCAACTCATGCCATAGCTTGAGTGGACTCACGCTAGAGTGTGAGTGACTCACGCTTAATCCGAATTTCATCTTTACACTTCCTTCACTGCGGATGTCAAATCTGCCTGCTCGATTCGAATCATGCATCTCGTGTCTACTGTAAAAGCTCGTAGTCTGGGGATCTTCCATGCCAATGAGGGTTTCATGTAGGCGGCACATCAAGCAAGCAGCTAAGAATCACTTGTTTGTCGCGATCGCATGATGACTTTGCCGATTTTCTTTGATTTTGCTCATTTTCGCTCAATGGTTGGCCTAATCGTAAAATTGAGAAAAGAGAGCATTAGGAATTACTATCCTCATAAAACTATTAAAACTTAAGCAAATTGGATAAAATGAGTATTTAAGATACTCATTAGTGATCTGGGTGGTGGGATTAAAGGTAAATCTTAATCAAAACAATGTTTGAGTTTAAAGAATCACGCCGCAGCGCTTACAAGCACAGAGAAAAGCGCATACAGGAGTGCCACATTAGCAAAGCACGCCCCCGCTTATCCATCCTGCTAAAGCTCGTCGACGATATATTCAGCCTACTAATAAACTTTAGGGGCATTGGTTCACTTAAAAATAGTTTAAGGGCCAAGTTAGACATATGACCAAACACCAAAGGCATCTATATTCCTTATCCCTATAAAACCTTGCCAATATTAGGTAGAAGTGAAATCCATCAAGGCTCTATCACGAAAAATACTTTTGTGGGAAAAAAGAGGTGAGGATGGGAAGAAAACAAAGTTTTAATTTCTATGACTAACAAAGTCACAAGAGTTTCTAAGTTAGATTTCAGCTTGGTAAAATTAGGATATTAAAGTTGTGTTTGATTTATGAAAAGTATTAAGGATAATAAAATATTAAAAATGGACAAGCTTATGTTTTGTTGTCTAATGAAAAATCTCAAAGAAAATTAAAATAAATAAATCATTTAAAAACTCATATTTTTAAAATAATCTTTTATATTGTTGAATTAAATAAATAATATAAGTTTGAAGCATCAAATAAAATAATATATTGGAATTTTTCTTATCATTTTATTTGTTTATACTTTTCTTTCTTTTTTTATTTTTTTCTTCACCTTATATTTCCTCAAATTTCTAAAAATAAGATATAGCCTAAATTCTTGAAAAATAAAAAGGACACTCTATAACCTCAAAGGTGTCATCTTATACTCTTTTATTCCAATATCTTACACCACATAGCACTCATAATAAATGTAAACCTAATGTGTGAACTCACGTTCCTCCTATCAATTCATATATATTGATTGATTATTTTTCTCTTACTTACTTTTTCTTTCCTCCACAAAATTCTACATCTTATCCATTCGCATTCCCTGATATCATGCGTGCCTGATCAAACACGTGCTTATCCCACGCATATTAAATATAGTTGTTCATTTCGAGCCTTTAACTTCTGTATGAGTCAATAGAATGATTTGTAAGCTATGAGTTTCAAAGTGAGGTGAAAGTCCATTTCATATGAAACTGAATAGATAATAAAGTTTTTTTGAGTTTTTCTTTTCTGCTATAATTTTCATATATGTTGGATTAAATGTGCCCAAAGAACACGAGAGCTCCATGCTAAAGGGATTCACAATTTATCTTTATTTAAAATAAAAATAAAATAAAATTATCAACTTGATTAAAAAAGGTGGTTATAATTATGTTCACTATGAATTCTATTAGACCATTTGTCACAATATTAGAATTATATATTTTCAATCCCCTTTAATTACTAATCCTATTTTTTGAACTCCCAAGTTAGATCATAAATAGATTAAAGTGATACTAATTTTTCAAATTGACTAAGTAAAATGTAAGTTTATTACTTATTATGGGAATAACTTGTAATTTTGAAGCTGTATTAAAAAAATACCCTTTTAAAATTAAAAGATTGACATAAGGGTAATTCTCCTATGAAATCCTAGTATAAATAGAAAAAAATTTGGCTATTCATTGGATTCCATTTCTCTCACATACCTTTGATCGGGAACTCCATGAGCTAGGAGCCTTCTGAAGAAAAACCTTAAAGATAAGATTTTTCCCAAATTCATTATAAAGAATAATTTTTTTTTGGGCTCTTCCCGAGGTGTGGTTTTCTGCTCTAGAATCCCGAAAAAGACTTCAGAATTCGTAATATCTAAGGTTTGCTAGCGTAACTTTAAAGGTTAGATCTTCATTATTTATTTTTCTAGATTTATTTGGTGCAGATTTTTTAATTTTCTTGAAGTTTATCAACCTTAAGTGAAGAAGTCGATGATTTAACTATCTTTCTCTTTAAAAATAAAATAAAATACTAGTTGGTGGTGTTGCAATCGAAATCGTTTCGAGAATGAAAAAAAAAGAGAAACAAAGGTGGTAGAAGAATTACCATATGCTTCGAAATTTGTGAAAAAAAGGAAGTAGAGAGACCACCGAACTACGAGAGTTATAGAAAAAAGAAAAAGAAATATAGTAGGGGACACTATTCGCCATTGTCAAATGAATAAGAATCGATAATTATTCGGCCCTCACAACAAGCACAATGGAGCATTTATTCAATTCGAGAACACCGATTCGAACCCTAAATTTATGGGTTTTTAAGTAAAGATTACTAGTAGTGTAGGGTGTTTTGTATTCATCTACCTAGTTAAACAATTTGCAAGCAAATTACCAATTAAAAGTCCTTACACACTGTACATCATTTGATATTTGACTTAATTATCAAAAATATATTTAAATGTCTTTGATTTTAGACTTTGATATGAAAGTGGTGGAATCAAAGTTTGATATGAAATTGTTTGGATCACATTTGTATGAAACTGATTTGAAATGGATTTAAGAATGTTTTGAAGGAAAATTTTGAATGTTCTAGCTTATTTTTGAATAGACAGTTTTGATGAAAAACATCTCTTATTTGTTGTATGATCGAAAACCTTTTGATCCATGAAACCGTATTAGTATTTTTTATTGAGCTTTAAGGTCACTCCCATTTGTTGACATATTTTCAGGTACTTTTAATTCGATATGAGATTGGTTAGAATGAATCATATCATTATTAGGAATTTGATTTTGAATCCATTATGGACCTTGTTTAGTTGATGAGTCTATGTTCATTTAGATTATTTGTTCTCAGAGTTGGTTAGAAGGATATGAATATTTGTCTTGGGTCATTTATGTTAATTCATGCATGAATGTTGAGAATTAGAGAATTTTTGTTATTATGGAATTTTGGATATGAGAATTTGTGATATAAAAAGTTGCGCATTACTCTGAACATGTGTTTGATAATTGATTAAACTAGTTACAAGAAAGGAAGCCTGTGTCATTTAACACTTTGCCTTCGAGCTTTAAAGAGAGGTATGAGATGATAAATGACAGTCATGCCCTTGGACCGAGTTTTAGGGTGTGACACGAGGCTCAATGATACTTGTCCTGTAGACTTTTGAATTTATGAGTCAAGAAAGTGATAAGTCACATGATAAAATAACCTCGAACAAAAAGATAAAATAACCCGCCACAAAGATGTAATCGAGGTTTTAACGTGGTTTGTCCAATAAATGCTTTACATCCACGGATGATAGAGAATCTTTCCAATTATATGATAGAAAATATTACAAATGGTAGAACAACATACACTGGCTCAAACATCCAATGTTTTCCCATTCCTTGTAATTCATACCTTGAACCACATGAAACCTTACTCGCTCTCTCGGGTATTCTTATTCTTCCTCACATCTCTACACACCCTATATAGTCTTTACAAGCCCATATCTTTCATAACTTTTTCCCCTCATGATCCAAAATCTTTAAACTGACAAGCCTCCCACAACTTTCCTTATTCTATGCTTAAACCTAATATTACAATAATATAATAGCCTAAGAATTATTTTATAAAATATTCTTTATAAATAAAAATTAATACTAATTAGGAATTTAAGACATATTCTAACAATATATGACTAGTCTAAGAGTTTGTAACTTATGGGTAGACTTTGACTTTTATGAGTCAAGAAAGTGATAATACTTATAAGTATGACTAGTCTAAGAGTTTGTAACTTAGCTTAAAAAAGATGTGTTTTCACAACATTGCATTACATTTATAAAAAAAAGAATTGTCCTTCAAAATTATCCACATGTCTTTTAAATAATTAGTTAAAATCTAAAATTTATATTTGTTAGCTTAAAAAATAAAGATCAACTACTAATTATATAAATATTAAACCTAAATTCTTGACCATTAAACTATGTTATTAGCTCATAGAAGTCCAAGAAATATTATATTACAAGTTTTATTTATTCCAAAATGTCTAATTTAAACGTATTTTCAAGTTACAAGCTTAGAATTTAACAAAGTTAATGATTTAATATGGTATCAAAAGTATTTTTGGAGGGAAGCCATGCATATTTTTTTGTATTCATATTGATATGTAGTTAATTAAATTAGATGAGAATGAGACTAAAGACTATCAATAGGTGCAAGTGGGGAACATTTTCGTGGAAAAGGTAAAATGTGAGATTAGATAAATCTGAATTTGAGACGACTAATTGTTAAAATTAGGAAACCCTTGAATTGGGAACAAGAGAAAACTGAGTCTTATTCTAATTAATTAATTCAAAAATGCATAATAAAAGTCTTTATATAGGCATAGACTCATTTAGAAGAATCCTAAATGAAACAAATTTAGAGTACAAGAAAAAGAATCCTACTAATAATAAGAAATACGAATTTAACATCAATAAAGCTTCATGGCAGTAATTCTAAAGTTCGTAGTTTTTTGAGAAACCCTGGTTTGTCTTTTACAAAGAGATAAATAAAAATCTTCTATTCTCATTCCTATAGTTATGAGGCTTAAAATAAAAAAAAATAGTAACAAAAATGCATGCTAGTGACACAAATCTTTCTCCCTACTTATCTAAAAATAAAAGATAAAAATGCAACAATTAAGGAGAAATATAAAATTTAAAATTTTTCTACGTCTGAAGTCACTCCACAATTCCACTTTCTTTGGCAATGGTGATGTGGATAACTCCTATCATCAATTTCAAAAGTGCAACCTTGTCTCAAGGTTTAACGTGGAAACTCGTTTCATGCATGATGCTATTTCCCTAGTTCCTGGGATTCACTCTCACTCTCAAGCAATAATAGTTGAGGTTTAAGAAAATGATGGCCTAGTGTGAACCGCTCATTGTAATTAATACAAGCCTTAGGCTCTCGCCTTTGCATTTCATCCCATGTTAGTCTCTTGATGGATGCATTGGAAGATTGCTCTTGCATTACTCCACTAGAGTACGTATTTAGGACACGTCGATGCGGATTTTCATTCTCCTCGTACTTGATCATCTTCATGCGAAGCAAGTTATCATATCCTTCAAAGGATTAGGGTTTGAACATTTCTATTCAACTTGCATCGATTGGGGTTAGCGGGAGAGGGCTACTTGGAAGAGGGGCTACCTGTGATTTCTATTCAACCCCAATCACTTTGCACCATTCAACTTGTACATGGAGATATTCTAACCCGAGACCACCTAGTCGGTTCCCTAATGTTTTTGTTTTATACTTCAATATGTAATGATAAGATGGTTGGGGTTTGAACATTTCTATTCAACATTTGTGTCTCATCCATGGATGTTGCTCCTCAACTTGCATCATCTTAAATTTTGGCTCTTTTCACTAAAGTAAAGCCTATTCTTCTCTCAACCTCAACATAGGACTTGAAATTTCTTCAAGGATCAAAGGCATTTTGTCACATTCCATTATGTCCTTTGTCTTCATCCAATGTAGGGCTTCCCAAAGTTCATCTCGCTCAAAGTTTTGCTTTCACACTCCCTGTATGTCACGGCCCTTATGTCATTTAGGAGTTATTCCCTCAAGATTGCCCTCTTTAAAATTTTTGCCACCTTTAGCTTGTAGCTGTTGTTCTGCTCCATGATAGCATACATTTCTCTATTAAGATTTTTCAAATTGGTGTCCATGTTTCTATCATTTTGAAACCATCTTGTTTCATGTTTGGCCACCATTACTTCAGAGCATCTCTATCCTTCTTAATTTCTTCTTTCAAGGAAAGAAATAGCTCCTCATCAGATGGTTGCTTGATTTGTTCTTTATAATAGGAACTTGAACTTTCTTGACTTTGCATAATTGGATTTCCTTAGAAGAAATTGTCATATGTCCCATAACCCAAATGATAGTAGCTTAGGATAGTGTTGTGTGGTTGAAAGAAGTAACCCTGCATTGTTGTTGAAATAATTCGCCCCTTTAAAATTATAAGCTTTTTGGCTTGTGGAGGTTTGTGCTTGTTTTGGCGATGATATCCTCCTATGTTGGATATCTTTGGGATGTGTGAGCGGCAAGTTGATTATGGAGGCCGAGGAGCTCATTTATCTCTTTGTTAGACATTCTATTCAACACCTTTCATAAAAATACAAAAAAAAAAAAAAAAAAAAGAAGTAAACTAGCTACAAATAAGAAACAAATAAAAATAAGAAAATAAATTTTTTGCTCAAATTAGCAAACTTATCTTTTTCCAAAATATCAATCCAAACACCAAACAGTACCTTCGTCGACAATGGTGCCAAAAGCTTGATGCGAACTACAAATGTAGGGGTCGTACAAGTAATACAGTGGACTAAAAAGTAAACATATCGATCCCACATGGAAGTTGTGGTTTTAGTGAGATTAAGTACTTCGACTACTAGATTAGTCACTGGTCTAAGTATCTAAATGATTTGAGGTGAACAGCAGTAATAAAAGTAAACAAACAAAACATAATGTTTTGTGAAAACTAGAGCAATTGACTAAAATGGGGAGAAAACTACTTAAGAAGGAACTAAGGTTGGTTCTGTCAATGATGTTTAGTGATTCATCCAATCGAGGCTTGAGTTGAATGATTTCAGGTTTGAATTGGTTCGAGGCTGCCAGCGATGCTGATCCCAATTTTCGTGTTCCCCCCCTTTTATTTTCTTACACTATCCACCTATTCATAGCTATGTCCTTTCTAGGTCCTTAGTGCTGCTCTTTTCAAAGACAATTTTATCTCGAGAGCTTTATTGGTCACAGTTATGTTCTTACAATAGAGCTCCTCGGACTAAGTTCGGATTGGTCAACGTTACGTCCTTGCAATCATCACTTAATACATTTGGTTTCCCCTCCTAGTGAAATTCACTTAGTACTAGACCTTTCTAATTTCCTAAGCCTCTTAAACTAGGTTAATTCAAATCTCGATTAACTGATTCACACCATAAGAGAATTAGAACCAGATTTTAGGGCGTAATCCAAGCGTCACCAAGGATACCCTAGTAAGAGGATTGAAGATCTGATTCTCAACATGTATCAATTAAACAAAATCATAGTATTCCAAATACTTAACACCAAATACAAAAAATCAAGTATAAACCAACCAACCAACTAAAGGCTAGACAAATCTAACATCAAATCTGATAACCAACCCAATGGCATGTTTAACCTATCAGTTAATCTATCAAAACCCACACATTCATATTAATGAAAAACATAAAGCTAGAGGAATTGAAGAAGGATTAGAGATGGAAATACAAAACAAAGGTTAAGCTGCAAATATTTTCAAATCTAAGATCCAAGCTGAAATCTACACTCCACAAAGTCATGCTTCTCAGCAATAATAAATTACAAACCAAGTTTCTCACAAAACAACTCTAAATCTAAGAAAATATGAAATCTAACCCTAGAAAATAGAACAAAGCTTCAAGAGGGAGAAACCCTAGAAGAGGGAGCCTCCTCTCTCCAAGTTTGAACCTAATCAAGTCTAAAAAACATGTATTTAAATGCCTTGGAAAATGGGTCAATGATGGGCTGAAAAATGTACGTTTGTTGTTCCATCCCGTCGACCTTTGTAGCGATGAACACACATGTCTTATTCTCATGATCTTTCTGGCTGCACGTACTGTAGGTTATCTTCATTTTGCATCTTCACTCGCTAGACGAGCTTCACTTGCCGCGACGAACATCTGCCGACGTACCAATAGCTTCTTTTTTTCTTTTGCGTGACTTTGTCTTCATCGCTGCCGAACACATCCTTCATCGTATAAAGAGCTTGTTGTGATGAAGAGCTTCAAGGTAAACGAAATCTTCTACATCGTGACTTGGGAGATTGCAATAATCAACACTTTGTTCTTTCTTTGATTTTCTGCCATCACTTTGGTTGATTCTAATAGCCTAGATGTAAAAGAGATCATGTTAGATTGTACTTTAAAATTCATGATTATTATGACTTGATAATTACGCATTATATCTCCCACTATTTTATTATGAATCAATAGCCCTCACTATTGATCCAGCAGAACCTATGTGGTCGATATCCAATATCACCAAGGATAACCTTGGGTTTACCCAACAAGCCACCTTGGGTCAAAAGGTAGGTATCTTTTCCATACCAATTGCAATCTTATGCAACTATCGAATCTAGTGCTATCAACTGTTGATGATACACCATCATTGGGTTATCAACCCTTAATGTGTGTATATCTCATGTACACTTATCTAACTGCATCTCTATCCAACATTAACCTTGGGTTTGCCCAATAAGGTAACGAGTCTAGTTAAGGCCAACCCACTAATCAGGAAAACTCATTTCCATGAATAGAAGATATCCTTGTGGAGAGGGCTTGGGTTTACCTAATAACCAATCGCAAAGAACTCCTGCTCACACTATGTTAGTGGAAGATGTTACTTTAATATTTCATTTAGGGGTTCTTTAGCTTAAGTCTCATCATTTCATTAGCATGTTTTTACCCATTCATTCATGAAATATAAAAGATAGTTACTCTTAACTATATGACATGATTATGGGATTCTAAAATTAATTTTAAGAGCCAAAATGGAATTGGACTAGTCAAACCTAAGGACATGCATGATTATTAATAACCCATGAAATTAAATCAAATTTACATTTGTGGCCTTCTTCTTCGATCCTCCTCCATGTTCTTTCTCCTTTGTATCTCCACCAACTAATCCTAATCCTATGTAATCTAATTACATACATTCAACAAGAAGAACTCCAAGTTACATTTCGGGATGATGAGAATAGGAAATACAAAGAGAAAATAGAGAGAGGTTGGGACACAAACCCTATTTACCCAAGAAGAAGTAACCATGTAATATGCTCAATCAACATTGGAGCAAAGTCCATAATCATCCATCATGCTAACATACACCCTTAATATGCATTCTCTAGTGCATAACATTGAAAGTAAAGGATAAAGGCACCCCACCTATTTCAAAAGCACATGAAAAAGGTTTTTCAACACTTGAGTTAAAATGATCCATAAGCCAATTCAACCCTTGAACCATTAACCCAATTCAACTCTTGAATCACAAGCCCAATTCAACTCTTGAATCTCTAACTGATTCAACTCCTTGAATCATAGACCCGATTCAATTTTTAAATCTCTAACTGGTTCAACTCCTTGAACCATAACCTTGATTCAACTCTTGAACCGTAATTTCCAAATGGTGCTACTTTTGTCCAATGTCTTTTGAAAATAATTTCAATCATGGTTTTAGAATTTTTATTCAAATCTCTTTAAAAAATCCACGATTCTTGAAATTTAAGAATGAACACTTCCATCTTGACTTGCACATTTAATCTCAATCACATTAGAGATGATTCTCAAAATGAAAGAGAAAAGAAAAGAAAATTAATAAACCAAGAGTAAGAACCAACCTAACGTCGTGGCATGGAGATTGATAAGCATCTCAAATACTCATTTTATACCTATGTTTTACTTAGATTTTTAGTTTTTTTTTTTATGTTAAATAAGTGCCTTAATGCTCTAAATATTCATCTTTATGATTAGGTCAACCATTTGGCCGACCAGTGGAAAAGGAAGAAAAATCCACAAATTCCCCATATAACAAGCAGGGCCACTGGTTCGTTCACCCTCGTTGAGGCAAAGGTGTTCATTGCGACGAAGGCACTCTTCATCACGAAGAACCTGAAGATTTGAAAGATGCTGGCTACGAGTTCGTCGCTATGAAGCTACCTTCGTTGCGATGAAGCTCCCTTCGTCGCGATGAAGCTCCCTTCGTTGCGATGAAACGACGGGATATGAGGAACATACTCACGGGTTCTTCATGACGAAGACATCTTCTTCATGATGTGATGCGGGTCAGTCAAACACAGAAATAAAGGATTCGGGACCTAATTGATGTATTTATAAAAGGAAAGCAGGAGGATGGCAAGAGGGATTTCGACATGGGAGTCTCAGAGTTCTAGAGATCATTAATCCCGATAAGGACATTCGTTTTGAGGAGGAGAAAACCCCCTAGGTTTCTCCCCCTCCCGTTTCACCTTAGCTAGAAAGGGGGCTTGGTAGCGCCTTCAAGCTTAGGAGAAGAACTTAGGATCCTGGGAAGAAGAAGACCAAGAACCTCACCAATTTCCACCAATTAGAGTTCCTTCTTTTCCTTTTTCTCATGTTTTATACTTGGGAGGTACCAAACCTTATTACGTTTTTTTTTTAATTTCTTAATCTGGTGGTTTTGGTCGCATATTGAACTCAGCTATATCTATTTGTTAATTTTCCCTTTTCTATTTGCCTATTTCAGGATTGTCACCTCTATTGATTCATACCGGTTTTGTGTAAAAATTGATTTCTAATTAATCTCAACAGGAGAGTTTTTCCAAGATCTAAGAAGGGGAGTAAGGAATTGGGACATGTGACAACCTAATTAGCCATGTGGTGTAGAAATTATCGCTAATTAGATGAGTGTGAGATTCTTGATCTTAAAGCATCTCTTAGTGCTTAGGTTGAGCTACAGCTGTGCTAAACCTAGTATTAGTTGGTAGATTATTTGACCTCGAGAGGTGATTATAATTAAATTTACGAGAGTCACTGAGAGCTTTTTTTCAAGAGATAATAGATGAAGTTTTAGCTTAGGATATAGCGGATTGTTCACATGCACCAAATACACTAGAACTCTATCATCTTCGTATCCTTTCGTTGCACAATTCATTGGTTAGATTATGTTTTCATTAGTTGTTAGTTTAATCAGAGTTTCAAAACTTAACACTAATCGTTTGGATATTAGAGAAGTATTCTAATTTTGGTACTTAGCATCCTCAGTTTCCCCGTGGATTGATCTCTGTACATCAAGATAATCGGTATTACTTGACGTTGTTGTTACTCAGCAAATATTACATATTTTATTGCATAATCTAATACACATCACGAACACTGTATCGAGATCCCACGTTGTTATGTCACTGAGATAAAGACGGGCAGGATACTTCGCCACATTTCATGACGCGGAACTCCCACGTCGCGGACATCGCTCTTAAGTCATATGCACCATGTTGCGACGTGAGCACTCGCACGTCGCGATGTTTCCTGGGTTCTCAACCCACGTCGCGACATGAAACCCGCACGTCGCGATGTTTCCTGGGTTAATAACCCACATCGCGATGTTGCCTAGGTTAATAACCCACATCGCGACGTCTCCAGCTCATGTCGCGATGTGAGCTGGGTTTCAGGTTCGACATATTTGATAAAAAAAACCCAACTTTAGGAGATTTATTCTCATCTAAATCGTTTCTTCTTCATTATAATCATGTTTGATCATCTCATGACTAGATTACATGAAATAAAGAACACCGGACGCGCTTTGAAAACAAAATCTCATTTTTGAACCTTGAAAACACGGGTACCAAAAACCGAAATCAACGAAGAACGCATTTTGGATGCAACACAAGAAGACTCGATACCACCGAAGGGGTTTTCAAGGTAGAAATAGTTTCCAAAACAGTGGAAGCAACAAAAAATTCTCCAAACCCTACCTAAGGACCTCAGGCACTAAATTTAGTCTTCAAGCCAAAGAGAAGGGTGCAAGATTACCTTGTGTTGATTTCAAAAATTGATCCAATGGTTAGGGCAGCAAAGACCAAAGCGAACCAAGTCCTAGGTTCGCCTCTAACAGTATCCACACGAAGAGTGCGGTCTCGAAAGAAGTCCCGGTGTTAGCCAAGTCTCGATCCGAAGAGGGAAGCCAAAACCCCGATCTCACCAAGAGGAGCTGTTCTTGAAGAACACTCTCTCTATCTCTATAGAACACCCTTCATGAGAGGAGTGATAAAAAAATGGCTTAGTCTTGTTAAGGTTTTCCATAAAGGTCCTTTTATAGGGAAACCCTAGCTTATGAAATGTCTAAAGTGCCCATCTCTTTAAGAGATGATAGGCCACACGCATCCTGGCGTGCATTATAAGGCAGTTCCTTCATGGGCCTTAAGCCCATGAACAAGCCCAAGCCTCGCACTTCGTCATAGTGAGGTCCCCAACCCCTGATTCCCTAATCCCATGACATTCCATTCTCGAGATTGATCTCCCTCATATTTGGATCACATCCAAATCCGTTTTATATTAGCCCTAGACTCTTTATGTTGGCCACTTGATTTAACTATTAAATCAAGCAAGTCATGAGCAGCGTCTAGCAACATATCATGACCCCCAAATTGGATCTGAGAGTCGCGGTCTGATCAAGCAAACCAAAAACAAATAATCGCGGTAATTGCCATTTTACCAATTTATAGCCCCACCTGCTTAGAGTATGGACAAAGTGTAGCTCCCACTAGGACTTGTTATGTCACATCGAGCCCAAGTGATATTAAATCTTTGTCCTCGATCTCACATTATCAGTTATGCACCGAAGACACTTCTTCATGGCATTTCCACTTTCGCTAGAGATTTTTCGAGTACGATCCTCGACAATAGTCATAGATATACTCTCCTCTTATCGAGTGGTGAATCCTTTGTTGGCTACCCAATTACCTTAGAATACCTCAAGCTATACCCAACTATCACCCAAAAAGCGACCTCCAAGAAGCAATATGGATCGAGGTCAAAGTATAAAATCATCATCTAAGATATCCTTGAGAACCTCAAGTTAACTAGATAATTTATATGATTGTCTCATGGAAATTCGATGTACTTAGCTACTCTTAGTAAAGCATCCACACATCTCAACTCTAATCAACTCATGATCACAATTTATAAGATCCATTGCTTGATCAAATCAAGAGTTTGACATGTGCTGAAGGTTCATCCTGATTAATAATGTATAGCCCCGTTAATCCTATGACCTGGGCCAAGGATAATTTAGATACTAAAAATAGCTGCCATGATAGGAATCTTATTATCATGATCTCATCACGATGTCCTTCATGCTATGTTATGCATCATGGAACCATTAATTCGATTGAAGATCTTATATCAATTCAACATATGAAGATGCCTTTAATAAACCTTAAGATTTATAACAAGTGCTAATGGCGACGCTCTAGCATCTTCTAACATCAATTCCTCGAGCCATGAAGGGAATCGATTAGGTCAAACCTAGATATGCATGAATTACATCCCCAAAATGAAATAACAATTCAAAAACATAATTACTATTTAGGTCTTTCTTTATGGTGCCTCTTCACTCCTTGCCACCCTTTGCATCTTCAATCTAATCCCAACCCTGCAATCTAATTACATTTATAAAAGAAGGCCCCGTTACATTTGAGGGTGATCGAGGTGAGAAGAGTAGACAATGAGAGATTGATAGAGAGAGGCGGTGGACTCCTGTCTCTTACTTACCATAAAAGAAAACATGTATACGTCAATCATCATTAGCTTAATCCATAACTAACCATCATGCTTGTTCATAACCCCAACATGTTTCTAAAGCAATAATTAGAAGATGTCAGCATCCTAGGTTTTAACTTTAAAAATAAACCACCTGCCCAACTTTTCGGGGTCTAAAAAGTTCAATTCAACTCTCAAGATATTTGACAAGATAAAGAGAAGCCATCAATCATCTCACATACATGTTCGACATGACTCTATTGATTTTTTACCTACTTACTGTTCACTATCATATATATATATATATATATATATAATTAATCCTAAGCTTTATCTAATTTTTTTTTAAGATAGAAATATGATCATCTTAAAGTATTATCGTGCAAAATATCTTTTCTTATTATGTTACTATAATAATTACTTTAACTTTCGTTTCACTTTTGATACTAATTTAATAATAATAAAAAATCCTACTTAAATAATGCATTTAAGCTATTCCCTTTATTTCTTATCATCATGATCCCGTTCTCAATTCCTTATATGGTCACACCATTTAATCTGGTTTTACCACTTATGGTACTTTTGTTTTTGTTTTTGTTTTTGTTTTATACTACGTGGAGATGTAATGAGTCACATTAATATGAATATTAAAATAAAATAAAATAACTTCCATTTTGATTATATCAGTATTGTATTTTATTTCTCATAAATTTGTTCTTATGCCAACCTAAACTCAAAACCACTTAAGCATAGGGTCTTATCGACATATATAGTATAATATTTAATTTATGATAAATGATTTGACAAAATTCATAATTTCAATTATAAATTGTTATATTCTTTTATTTCATGCCATCCGTAAAATTTTAATATACATATAAATAATTTTAAGAAATATTTAGTTAAATAAAATGAAATAACTTATGCCCATCATGTTTAACTTAAGTAATAAAGCTTTCATCGTTAAAAACGGATAAAAGACATAGAGAATGTAATCCACTGCACTAAATAATACCGAGTTTGACCTAGTTTGACAAAGTTTGACCAGTCACCAAGTCGACCAAGTTTGACTTTTTTCTCGGGGCTATGAATGTAGCTTTCTTTGCAGAATCCAAAAGCAAAGATCTCATAGGCCTCACGATACGCCCATAGACGGGGCGAACGTCCTAACCGACTTACTCATAAAAAGTTACGGCTATGAGAAGTTCAATAGTAGCACTTATCTGCAGGTCCAAGTTCTCGTCTCGATTTTTACTTGAAAGTTTAATTCTAGACCCTATATAAACATACTGGGCCGTGACGCCAAATGAAACCCAGCCCAAAACACCCTCAGCCCCAAAACCCTGTGAAAAGCTCTCCAAACCGGAACACAAGCTGGGCCGCTAGCCTTTTGCGCGCCGTGGAAGATTGGACCAGAGGAGGCACCTCCGGCCAACCACCAGCTACACGCGCCGGACCATGAGGTGCGCCACCACCGGACGATGCCGACCGTGAAATTTCAAGGCCAACCGCCGCCGGACGCCGCAGGATCTGGCCGGAGAACCCGACGGCGGCTGCATCGTTTTGTCACCGGATTTTTGTGATTTTCGGCCACTTCCGGCCACCCCATAGCTCCTTTCCACCATTTTCGGGACCCCGAACTCATTTAATGCATTCCTTTGCGATTCCTCACCGTTGAGTTACGACGAAAAACAAAGGCCGACGGTCGATCAGTTTTCTCCGACCACCACAGCAACTGTTGGACCAAGATAATGGTACTGATGAGTTCCTGGTCTCTTGGCTTTCCATTGATATGCATTTGTAAATTTTGGACGTCAAGCATATTTTCCATTTTTAGGTTGTTTTCGGGGTACTACCGAGAAGTTGAGAGATCAAATAGCATCACTGGGTCAAATTTGGAAAATTGGAAGCTGGGATGAAGTAAATTTGATGTTTTGGCGAATTATCGACGATTCAATTTCGAGAAATTAGCTTCCGGGCGAAAAGCCCCAATTTTGGGTATCGGGCCTATAGGGCGCACTGTGTAATTGGACCTGTCGGAGTCCAATATAGATGGTTTCATAGTTCTAAAAGTTATTCTAAGGCTTTCGAGGCATCCTAATGTTGTTGGTTCAGTTATTAGAGCCTAAGTGGTATTTCATTTATATTACATGCACTCACGCCGTCCGAGACGATCTCGTTGGGGAGCAGGTGGACTGAAAGGCCTATACCCGTGAAATGTTAATATGTTTTTAAAATGATTTGGGGTATTATGTTGATATATCTATTATGATTTTATATTTTACATATATACCGCTTGATCGATGGTCAAGTTGCACATATGATTTTTCGGTCTCATATTAAACAAGTTATCATTTCATGTAAGTTTTGTCTACATTTTAACTATTTGAAAGTTTTACTGAGTTCCTGGATGAGTCTGTGGTATTTTTAAATATGTTGGGTACGTGGATTGAGGTTTAAACCACTTTGAAAACTTAGGCCCCGTTTAGTTCACGAAAATTTTCAACTCTATCCAAAATCGCATTGTAAATTTTCAACGTATTCTAATCTTTAGTTTTCATTTTCGTAAAATACGCTTGCATCACTCACTAAAAATACTGCCATTTTCAACCCCATTTGGTTGAATTGGCTGAATTTAATTGAAAACAAGGAAAACAAACTTAATTGCTTTTCCGATTCATATATAAAATGTCAAAATAAATAATTATTTTCTTTTGTTTTTCAAAATTTGTTTTCGTCTTTATTCTCGTGAATTCAAACGCTGCTTCCTTGTTTTCGAAAGCCAATGTGGTAAAACGTAAAATTTTCTACCTACTAAACAAAGTCTTATTGTTTTAAGAAAGAGATTTCAGATTCAAGGAATGACATAATACAAGACGTTGGAAAAGTACTTGTGAGTAAGAAAACGGTTATATATATTAATTCCACTGGTCAGGAGGTCGGTTTACCGAATGTGTGGTTTGCCACGATGTCGTGAGGTCGGGTTTACTCGACGGTTTATTTTATTGGTTTTCACGGTCATGAGGTCGGGTTTACCGACAGGTGGTTTGCCACGATGTCGTAAGGTTGGTTCCATCCAACAGGTTATATATTAATTCCACCTGTCGCTGGCGGTTTGCCACCGACAGTATTTAAGCCACGATGTCGTGAGGTCGGGTTTACCCGACGGCTTATGATGGGTATACCTAAGACTATACATTGTCGGCTCTGACAAGATAAGCATTTCAATATTTATGATTACGGGTATTTTCAAGGTTATTTTTACGACATGATGGTTAGCATATATTTATGCTCAATTGTATGTTGTGAAACAAGATTTTGTGCTTAAGGTTCTTGAAATTGATGTCGGTTTAACTCGAAGACGACCGTCATATTGCTTGCTTTGCAAAGTTGGGTTTTCATGGAAATGTTTGCTAAACGAACATTACAAAAAGAGGACGTGGAGGCTCGGTAGAGAGCAAATTTTCTTTAAAATAAAAACATTATTTTCCATATAAATTGGCGCCACTCACCGAGATTTATTTCACGTTTATCGCTTTAATATCTGCCTCAGTCCCAGTCAGAGTACCTACCTCGCGCTGCATTCAACACCGCTCTTCTCGTGATTAGCTTGCAAGATTTACCCCATCCATCCGTTCTTGCTTTGTCGGACCTATTTATTTTCGCTTGTAACTCTAAATTCGCAAATACTCTAACGCTTCTCGATATTGGGTGATTGAACTCATACGTCCCTTATTATGTATGATGCTGGTTACGACTCACATTCGACAGACGGTCGCATTTTCTATATAATCATGATTGCATCGCATCGCTTATTTATTTCTTAAAGGGGTTCCATTGTGCATTCCCTACTGGGCCAGACAAATGACTTCACTGTGCTTGACTATCCTAAGAATCTTGGGTGGTTTTCGGTCGGGTCCTCAGCTTTAAAACTGGCTCTAAAATGAATTTTATATCTTATTTCAAATATTTACATTGTCTTTTATAAAGAATGGGTAAAAAATGAATGAAATGTTAGATTTATATCCATTCCAATTTCAACCCCTTGCAGTGAAAAGGTTAATTTATCTGTTGGGAAGTCCGAATGGGTCCATCCACCGACTTGGGTGACCTTTTCACCCAAAAATAAAATAAAATAAAGGGTGTTACTAAAAGATATTTCTATCTAGGAAAAAGTCAAATTTGTTGGCTTAAAATTCTGTGGGTACAATAAATAAACTATAGGAAACAGTCAACTATAAAATAAATTACCTTTTGAATCTGGTGACCGCAGCACATGTACGACTTTTGAATCAAATAAAATAAAGCCAAATTGATTCGAATTTAAGGACTTGTTTGGTTTTTATTTTGAAAAATATATTTGAGAATAATTTTTAAAAATACATAAAATATTATTTTAATATTTTTTAAATGTTTTTTCATAACAAAAGAAGGAATTAAACGTATTCTCTTATTTTTCTTGATTTCCTTATTTTTTTACATAAAAAGCTTTAATCAACATGCCCTAATTTTTTTACAAGATTGAGATGACATTATTTGTAAATTAATAACTTAGAACACACTTTTTCATGATTAGAAGGGTTAGTTTATGATAATCAAGAGATGCAAAGGGCAGTGGAAGAAGGCCTTGAAAGGGCACAATGAAGAGGAGGATTTATTTATTTATTTTAGTATTAAGAATTAATAACTAACCATAACTCTAAGTCTGTAAGTAACTATAATTAATTTAATTAAAGGTCTATTATTTATGATATCTAATCCTGTCATCAATGTCCACTCTATTTCACTTACTTCAATTAATTTTATATTAATTCAATACACATAATCATCATTATTACTAGCTGACCATGATGGTAAGAGAGAGAGAGAGAGAGAAAAGCACATACAGGGACATTAGGTCCCCCACATTTTTGTATCTGAATCTGCACAAAAGATTCCTCTCACCTTTTAATTGACAAATCGAGAGTTAAACAAAGAATATCTTCTATGTTTACACATTTTTAATTTTAAATAATGGTAGTTTATCTTAATCAGTAGCTGATGCACTCCCACGCATTTCCATGTCGTACCTGAAATAAGCAAGCTCTTAAGCAGATTCTTTACGTATCTGACCGATTTATATATTATATTTTTTTTATTGAAGCTGATACTTATTATTGTTGCTTTTCATTAAGCCGCACGTCAAGTGGTAGTGACAATTCGATACCAAGAGGCGCCGAAAGAAAGCTATCCGTAGAGACGAATAATTCATGTAGTTTCGCTTTCAGCGGCCGATAATGATATGATCCTACGCCGCTTTCATACGAACATTAACGCCACTTAACTCGGTATGCCGTTTTACTCCATCGCACGATCTTCGGATCGACCTATCCGACATCGCGCCGACACTTATCATCGATGCTTATCGGTAAATACCAGGTCGTTAAACGAATTATCCGACGCATTTGCAAGCGCTCAATAAAGCTATCTGTAGCCATATAAACCATCTCACAAAAGTTTGATTTCTAGTTAACGCCGCGAATGATATTTATCCTATATCGATTCCATATCAAATTATAAACGACATTTAAACTCTCAAAAGTTCTTTCATGTATTAAACCAATATTTTAAATTTGATTCTTATCGCTCGCACCTATCAGTAGGACATAGTGTGGAGAAGGTGTTATCATAATCCAGTGCTGGCCCCATAAACAACTGTATTCATTAGGATTTTGGAGCAGCACCACAACTTGGTTATGTCATTTTATGGTGCAAAATTCTAAGTCTTAAGCATTGGCCCTTCCCTTTCTTCAAGTCCTGCCAAGACCAATGGTTGGGGCAGACTTTCTTGTTTTTTTATTTTATTTTTTTATAAGACGTCTTTATCTACTTTGTGGCATGATGCGACATCGACATAGTGAGAAATCACCAAAATTATAAATTGCCAAGAACATATTATGTTATATTCAAATAAATAAAATAAAAGATGTTCCCAAAGCCCATGCCATTTCCAAAGCCAGAAAGCACGACACAGTAGCCAAGTAGGCATGAAACATGAGACAACAAATGAAGAATGGGTATCGGATGCTGAAATGGGCTAGGTTGTTGATTCACGGGATTGATTTAATGTGCGTGGAGCTTCGACTCGATAAAATACTCTGCTTCGAACTCACCTGATTAGTACTTAAACTCGAACCGACGTTTTCTTCATATCTTCGAAACTCGATCGATTCGAAAATAATAATGAGTTTAACCGATTCGATAAAACTCGAATCATTTAAAAAATTAATAAGTAATTATATTCAAACTAGACTAAAAAATCAACTTGATTAAGCATTCGAGCAGTTTGAGTCGAGTATTCATATGATACTCAAACCCCGGATCGACAAAGCCTACTGATTCGACCGATTAAATTCGCACGAATCTCAAAGATTCTACTAGCCAGTTTCCGAATAAACACAGTTAGCCTTTAATTAGTTTACACAAGCCTATACAACCTTGGAATATTATAAAAGAAAAGCATGTATCAAACTACCTATTCAAAACAAGCCGAATTGGGAGCAGATGGTAAACGGTAAATACATTACTCATAACATGTCAATAAAATAATCGGCGAGGCAAGAACGCATCACTTAACCGACAATAGGTGTCACCATAGCCAATCATATAAAGTAGTACCTACAGTTAGGGTATTACCAATACTTGAAAGTCAATTTTTATTTTTTACTTATGAATCATGTATTTTTCATTCTTCTTACATTTTTTTTATCTTTATTTCCAAATCGGTAATGTGATACATACTTTTCTCAAAGAAAATTAAAGTTTTCCAAATTATTTAATTTTAGAAAATATTATATATTACTTCTAAAATTATTTTGGAGAAGAAGTCCGATGGTTATCTCTCTTGAGGGACAATATCCTTTGGTGGAGAAGAACAAAGTTTGAGATTTAAACTTGATGATTGGTGAATTTTTTCTCGGGGAACAAATAGTTGCTTCCTTATTTGATTCGACTTGGCTTGTTCTTGCCATTAGAACTCCACACCATGAGCTGAAAGTTGAATTTTGGGTCTCATGATTGGAATTAAGCCTAGAAGAATATTTTTTGGGGCTTTAAATACTTACAATATGGCTCGCGGGCCACAATGTATGCAGGGAACAATTGTTTGCATCTAAATTGAAATTTACTTTGATCCGGAGAAGTAAGCTGCTTAAGCCTCATGAATAATAAATTCAGATGTAGTGCTACCATATCTATTTGCACAAGCCCATGGTGAGAAGTCTAGGCATTTATGAAAATTTTAAAATTTTTTAAAAGTCAAACTAAGATTTATTAGAGATGACAGAGAAATCGGGAAAGTTAAGGCTGATACGAAATATTATCAAGTAACAAGTCTCCATAATCTGGCATACGAAGCACCTCTGAGAACAAACCCTCCATAACGGAGACGTGTGTGAGTTCGAGAATTAAAACTTCCTTAATTCAAGATTAATTTTGATAATTACTTGTAAAGTCGAAGAGAGAGCGGAGAAATGCAGGGACTTAGAGTCGCTTCACGCCTATAAAAGAGCGTAAGAATAAAATCAGGTCAATAACCAATCAATCATTAAACAAATCAACAATTCAATTGACTCAATATCAATATATTTAAGCAAATCCTAGCTTATTAATAAGATTTAAAGAATTTCAAAGATTCTATTTCCTGGGACTTAGTAAAGCTTCACAATTTTTCAAAGACGTTGTTATTTCTAATGCTTGAAAATCCAATGTTTATTTTAGCAATTCCAACACTTTATTTCCAAGTTTTAGTCAAGTCCGCACTAAAGATCGCGTTATTTCACCATTCCTTGCGAAATCTAACATTTTTGTTCAACATTACCTCAGATATTTCCATTCGGCGTTTTCTACCTTGATTATGGGGAACTGTCAAATGAATCAGGGAGCCTACATAGCATGATTAAGCCACACGGTACCATTTCCGCCTTGAAACACTTTAATTTCACGACATGCCCAAGACGCTTGTATTTTGTATGTTTTATGAGATCTAAAATCACCATAACATTTATAACTTGATGAGACATGTCACTAGACTTATAAATATGACTATTCTAAGAGTTTGTGAGTCAGTCAAAAATGTTTTCCTTCCAAAACATTTTTGATAAAAAAAAGTCATAAATCATTCTCCAAATTATCTATCGAGTCTTTTAAGTAATTGTAAATTGAAACATAAAAGTTATATTTGTTAGCTAAAAGATAATGATTAGCTATCAATTACTGTTTAGTGGATTTTCTAGTGGAATTCACTAGAACATACAAAAAGCACGGGAATGGGTGAATGTTCGACGAGCATGTTAGGAAATTATAATATTTCCGAACTAAAACTTTTTCGAAATCTAACTTCTACTCAAGAGAAAAATGGATTTCCTAGTTCCAATTGACAGTTCTCTAGAATCTAAATGGAAAAATACCTTGAAAATTAGATTACATAAATTGAATTGAAAGATAAGAGGAACTAACAGGACTAGTTGGAAAAATAGCAGATTTCATTATGTAATTGATCAAAATCAAACGCCAAGAAGAAAGCTTTGAAGTTACAAAATGTTTGGAAATAAAAACATATAAAATTAAGCTAAGAATCTAAAAAAGAAAGCTATTGAATTTGTAGTAATACTGAAATGCTCTTACTCGGTTTTGATGACTGGTTGATGATCATCTCCTTCTTTGATGCTTTGATTCCCTTTTATAGGTATTTATGCTCCCTAAGTGACTTTCCACTATTCAAATAATTGCCCATGTCCTTTGCCATGTCTTGACTTGGAGAAAAAGTCTCCTTCATCTTTTGCTTTGATACAAAGTCTCAATATTCTTTACTGGCAACTTTGACAAATTTAAAATTTCCAGAAATGTCCATGGACCTTTCCATAGGCTTAGCCTTTATAGGATTGGGTTGGGCTCACATAGGTTGGGCTTGGCATATCTATTCGATTCATTCCACTACCATTTGGGCTTAAAATTGTTTTAGTGTCAACAATGCATTAATATCAACCTAGACCATGACAATTAAATTCCTTACTAAAAGCATATAAATTATGAAATATTAGATTAAACATTTTATTTATTATAAAATAGCCTGATTAATTTTGTTAAGTGTAATTATGGTATTAAAACTATTTTTAGAGGGAGGTCATGTATTTAGTTATGTTAGTATTGGTATGTGCTTAATTAAACAAGATAAGATATAAAATTCGTGATACAGACAGATGCCCCTAATTGCTGTATTATACGTTTAATCAAATTTTTAAACTATTTTTTGGGTTAATCATCCCTAAAGTTGATTTTGTAGCTCAAAATGCTCTTATCATCAATAATCTAACAAATGGACAATCGCATAATAACTTTGCTGATGTGGCACCCCTCATGTGCGTTCTTAGCTTATGTGGCATCTTTGCACGTGAATCTTTAAATCCAAACATTGTTTTGACAAAAATGCCCTCATCCCTACCGATCACTGATGAGTATCTTAAATACTCATTTTATCCCCCATGCTTTGCTTAAGTTTTAGTAGTTTATGAGGTAAATAAGTGTCATAATGCTCTTTTTCTCAAACACAACAATCTACCTCTTGGAAAGCTTAATGCATCTCTACCTCAAACCCTAATAAGGATACACAAGCATTAGAAACCTAATAGTTACTATAACCAACAAAGATCTTATTTCATGGTGAAACATGATTCCATTCATGCTCAAATCCCATTTGACAGCCAACTCAATGAATCAACCAGTAACATCAATCATCAACCATGTTCAGAATGAATGTAATATTCATAATATATGAGAGAAAACCAAAACATCATACAAGATTGTTAAACCAACAAAGCATCATCGATAATATCACAGACTACATCAAAACTCAGAAAAATGAATGTGATTAGTCTGAGGAGAGAACCAATCCAAAGAAAAAGGAGAGAAAGATAAAGATGAGAAATAATATTTTATATGGAACATGAAATGTCACTCTCTTCAATTCTTCTTTGAGTTTCATCTCTTCAAAGAAGAGTTTTGCCATAATCAGAACTGAAGGTTTCTTCAACATACAGAACCCTCGCCTACCCCCGGTCAATGCCTCATTTTCCTCTTCAAAACCAAGAGAGAAATAAGAGATGAGCTTCGGAAAAACATGGGCTTGACATCTGCGCTGTAGCATGGCGGATCTAACATTGCAGCGTGGCGAAATGGAGAGCTACTGGAACTATGAAAGCCAACTCATGCCATAGCTTGAGTGGACTCCACGCTTAGAAAGTGTGGAGGACCCACGCTAATCCCAATTTCATCTTTTACATTCCCTCACTTCGTGATGTCAAATCTTGCTCGTTTGATTCGAATCATGCGATCTGGTGTTCGCCAGTAAAGCTCGTGAGTCTAGGATCTTCCATGCCAATGAGTGGTTTACAGAAAGTACATCGCGCAGCGAAAGAATCACTTTGTTTGTCATGATCGCATGATGACTTTGTTGATTTTTTGATTTCGCCATTTTCGCTCAATGGTTGGTCTAATCACAAAATTGAGTAAAGAGAGCATTAGGACACTTATTTATCTCATAAACTATTAAAACTTAAGCAAATCGATGTGATACAAATGAGTATTTAAGATACCAGCGATCGGTAGGATGAAGGCATTTTAATCAAACAACGTTTCGAGTTTAAAGAATCACATGTGCAAAGGTGCCACATAAGCTAAAAAGCGCATATGAGGAGTGCCAAGATTAGCAAAGCACGCCCTGCTTGTCCATTTGTTAAAGTCGCTGACGATAGTAAGATTTTCAGCCTACTAATAAACTTTAAAAAGTATCAAGTTCACTTAAAATACTTAGCGGCCAAGCTAGACATACGACCAAAACACCAAAGTTAAGATCTATATCTCTTATCCCTATAAACCTGCTTAATATTAGGTAGAAGTGAAATCCATCAAGGCTCTATCACGAGGTAACATTTTTGTGGAAAAAAAGAGGTGAGGATGGAAGAAAACAAAAGCTTGACTTCTATGACTCAATAAAGTCATGGAAGAGTTTCTAAGTTAGGATTTCAGCTTCTAAAAATAGTGATATTAAAGTCATGGTTTACTTATGAAAAGTATAAAGGATATTAAAATACAAGAAAACGACGGTTTGCATGTTTTTGTTGTCTAATGAAAATCTCAAAGAAAATTAAAAATAAATAAATCATTTAAAACTCATATATTTTAAAATAATCTTTATATTGTTGAATTAAAATAAATAATATAAGTTTGAAGCATCAAATAAATAATATATTGAATTTTTCATCATTTTTTATTTGTTTATACTTTTCTTCTTTATTTTTTCACCTTATATTTCCCCTCAAATTTCTAAAAATAAGATATAGCCTAAATTTCAAAATAAAAAGACACCTATAACCTCAAAGGTGTCATCTATAATTTTATTCCAATATCTTACACCACATAGCACTTCCATAATAATAAAATCCTTAATGTGAACTCACGTTCCTCCTATCAATTCATATATGATTTGATTACTTTTCTCTTACTTTCTACTTTTCTTTCCTCCACAAAATTTCATCTATCCATTGGCATTCTTGGATATCATGTGTGTGTTTGATTGAAATAATGTTATCCTATGCATATTAAATATAGTGTTCATTTCGAGCTTAACTTCTATGAGTCAATAGAATGATTTGTAAGCTATGAGTTTCCAGCGAGGTAAAGTCCATTTCATATGAAATCTTGAATAGACATGAAGTTTTTGGAGTTTTTCTTTTCGTTATAATTTTTCATATATGTTGATTAAATGTGCCCAAAGAACACGAGAGCTCCATGCTAAAGATTCATAATAATTTATTCTTTATTAAAATAAAAATAAAATATAAAAATTAATAACTTGATTAAAAGGTGGTTATAATTATGTTCACTATGAATTCTATTAGACCATTTGTCACAATATTAGAATTACATAATAACTCTTTTAATTACCATAACCTATTTTTTGAACTCCCAAGTTAGATCATAAATAGATTAAAGTGATACTAATTTTTCAAATTGACTAAGTAAAATGTAAGTTGACATTTATTATAACAACTTGTAATTTTTAAAGCGGTATTAAAAAAATAATTCTTTTAAAAATTAAAAGATTGACATAAGGGTAATTCTCCTATGAAATCCTAGGTATAAATAGAAAAAAAAATATTTTATTATTCATTGGATTCTCCATTTCTCTCTACATAGTCTCTTTTGATCGTAAACTCCATGAGTTAGAGTTTGAAGAAAAACCCAAAGATGTTATTTTTCCCAAATTTTATTATAGTGAATAATTTTTTTTTTGGTTCTTTCCGAGGTGGTTTTCTTGCTCTAGAATCCCTGTAAAAGACTTAGAACGTAATATCTAAGGTTTAAGAAGCAACTTGAAAGGTAAGATCTTCATTATTTATTTTTCTAGATTTATTTGGTATAGATTATCTAATTTTTCTTGCTTTATATTAACCTCAAGCAAGTCGATTAGATTAACTATCTTTCTTTTAAAAAATAAAATAAAATACTAGTTGGTGGTGTTGCACTGAATTGTTTTGAGAATGAAAAAAAGAAGAAATAAAGGTGGTAGAAGACCACCATATGCTTTGAGTTTGTGAAAAAAAAAAGTAGTAGAGACCACTGAACTATGAGAGTATAGAAAAAAAAGAAAAAAGAAATATAGTAGGGGACACTATTTGGCCATTGTCAAATGACAAGACTCGACACTATTCGGCCCTCATTGGGCCAAGAATAATAACACACATTAATTTCCAGAATGAATGTAATTGATTTCAACCCCAAATTTCTGTGGGCTTCTGCAGCATTACTAAGAGAAGTAGTTGCTGGGTTCCGTCCACCTTAAAGAAATAATTGTATACCACCAATTTGAAAGTCTTCACATCTTTATAATTATCTGGGAGGCTTAAAACCACTTCCAAAATAGTTTAAATGCCTTTGATTTTGACTTTGATATGAAAAGTTAGAACCAAAGTTTATAAGAAAATGTTTAGATCATACTTGATATAAAGAGTCCATTTGAAATGACGCTGGTAAGAATGTCATGGTACCTTGAATGTCTTATTTATTTAATACGCTTTTTGATGAAAAACATCTCTTATTTGTTGTATGATCGAAAACCTTTTGATCCATGAAACCGTATTAGTATTTTTTATTGAGCTTTAAGGTCACTCCCATTTGTTGACATATTTTCAGGTACTTTTAATTCGACAAGGAGAGATTGGTTAGGATGTGAATCATATCATTATTAGGAATTTGATTTTGGAATCCATTGGTGGACCTTGTTTAGTTGATGAGTCTATGTTCATTTAGATTATTTGTTCTCGTAGTTGCCAAGGATATGAATATTTGTCTTGGTCATTTATGTTAATTCATGCATGAATATGTTGAGAATAGAGAATTTTGTTATTATGGAATTTTCGATATGAGAATTTGTGATATAAAAGTCACAAGATTACTCTGAACATGTGTTTTGATAATCGATTAAATCTAGTTACAAGAAAGGAGGTTTGTGCAATACTTCAAGCCTTCGAGCTTCGAGATGATAAATGACGGCCATGCCCCTGACTCGAAGGCTTGGGTGTGACATTTATAGCTCAATGATGGCTTGTTCCAGACTTTAATCATGAGTCAAGAAAGTGATAAGTCACATGATAAAATAACTCGAACAAAAAGATAAAATGCAACCCACAAAGATGTAGCCGAGGTTTTAACGTGGCTCGTCTAACAACGCTACATCCACCTGATGATGGGTAATCTTTCCACTATATGATAGAAAATATTACAGTGGTAGAACAACATACAATTGGGTTCTTGAAACATCCAATATTTTCCCATTCCTTGTATCCATACCTTGAACCATGACACTCATCGCTCTCTCGGGTATTCTTATTCTTCCTCACATCTCTATTAATAATCTCTATATAGTCTGGCAAGCTCATCTTTCATATAACTTTTTTCTTCCCTCATGATCCAAAAATCTTAAACTCGATGTTCCTAACGATTCTTGGTTTATATGAAACCTACATACAATAATATGAATAGCTCAAGAATTATTTTATAAAATATTCTTTATAAATAAAAATTAATACCAATTAGGAATTTAATAGCCTTCTAACAATATATGACTGGGCCTTAAGAGTTTGTAACTTAAGGGTAGACTTTGACTTTATGAGTCAGTTAAAGTGATAATACTTATAAGTATGACTAGTCTAAGAGTTTTTGTAACTTAGTTAAAGATGCTTCTTTATTGATTACATTATAAAAAAAGAATTGTCCTTCAAAATTATCTCACATGTCTTTTTTAAATAATTAGTTAAAATCTAAAATTTATATATTTGTTAGCTTAAAAATAAAGATCAACTACTAATTATATAAATATTAAAACCTAAATTCTTGACCATTAAACTATGTTATTAGCTCATAGAAGTCCAAGAAATATTATATTACAAGTTTTATTTATTCCAAAAGTCTAATTAACGTATTTTTGCAAGTTACAAGCTTAGAATTTAACAAAGTTAATGATTTAATATGGTATCTGTTATTTTTTTTGAGGAAGCCATGCATATTTTTTTGTATTCCATATTGATATGTAGTTAATTAAATTAGATGAGAATGAGACCTAAAAGACCATCAATATTAGGGTGCTGGGAACATTTTCGTGGAAACAGGTTAAAATGAGATTAGATAAATCTTGAATTTGACGACTCAATTGTTAAAATTAGGAAACCTCAATTGGGAACAAGAGAAAAACTGAAAGTCTTATTCTAATTAATTAATTCAAATACACATAACAAAGCTCCTGAGCATAGCATAGACTTACTAGAAGAATCCTAAATGAAAACAAAATTCTATAGTGCTAAGAAAAAGAATCCTTACTAATAATAAAGAATAATTTTGACTTTAACATCAATAAAGTCATGGCGTAATTCTAAAGTCTGGGAGTTTTTGAGAAAAACCCTCGTGGGTTTGTCTTTTTTACAAAGAGATAAATAAAAATTCCTATCCTCATTCCTATAGTTACGAGGCTTAAAATAAAAAAATAGTAACAAAACGTGCATGCTAAGTGATTACTAAATCTTTCTCCCTACTTATCTAAAAATAGATAAAAATGCAACAATTAAGGAGAAATATAAATTTAAAATTTTTCTAATGTCTAGTCACTCAATACTCCACTCGCAATGGTGATGTGGATAACTCTCATCATCACCCCTTGAAAGTGCAACTCACCCTCGTTTAACGTGGAAACTGTTCATGCATGATGCTAGTTTCCCCTAGTTCCTTGGATTCGACTTCCTCACTCTCAAGCAATAATAGTTGAGGTTTAAGAAAATGATGGCCTAGTGTGAACCATGGTAATTGAAACAAAGGCCTTGGGCTCTCCGCCTTTGCATTTCATCCCATGTTAGTCTTCGATGGATGCATCGAAGATCGCTTCTGCATTACTCCACTAGAGCAGGTATTTAGACATGTCGATGTGATTTTTTCTCATTCTCTGCACGGATCATCTTTCATGCGAAGCATAATGGCATCCTTCGCTGATTAGGCTCGAACATTTCTATTCAACTTTGCACGAATGGGTTAGCGGGAGAGGCTACTGAAGAGGCTACCATGATTTCTATTCAACCCCCAATCACTTTGACCATTCAACTTGTACATGGAGATATTCTAACCCGAGACCACCTAGCTCTGCTCCCTAATGTTTTTGTTTCATACTTCAATATGTACGATAAGAGACGGTCGGGGGTTCGAACATTCTATTCAACATTTGTGTCTCATCCATGGATGTTGCTCCTCAACTTGCATCATCTTAAATTCTTGCTCTTTTCAATAGCAAGCTCATTCTTCAACCAATGATAGACTCTGAAATTCTCTTCAAGGATCAAAGGCATTTTGTCACATTCCATTATGCCCTTGTCTTCATCCAATGTAAAATTTCGAAGTTCATCTTTCAAGGCTCAAAGCCTGCCACACTCCTGTATGTCATCATTCTTTATGTCGCTTAGGAGTTGTCTTAAAGATTGTTCCTTTAAAATTTTTGCTAATTCCTTAGCTTGTATTGTTGTTCGTTCCATGATAGCATACATTTCTCTATTAAGATTTTTCAAATTGGTGTCCATGTTTTCTATCATTTTGGAAACCATCTTGGTTTCCATGTTTGGCCACCACATTTCTATAGCATCTCTATCCTTCTTAATTTCTTCTTTTAAGGAAAGAAATAGCTCCTCATCAGATGGTTGCTTGATTTGTTCTTTATAATAGGAACTTGAACTTTCTTGACTTTGCATAATTGGATTTCCATAGAAGAAATTGTCATATGTCCCATAACCCAAATGATAGTAGCTTAGGATAGTGTTGTGTGGTTGAAAGAAGTAACCCTGCATTGTTGTTGAAATAATTCCGCCTTTAAAATTATGCTTTATTCCTCGTGAGGCTTGTGTTTGTTCTGCGATGATATCCTCCTATGTTGACATTTGGGATGTGTGAGCTGCAAGTTGATTATGGAGGTCGAGGGTTTCATTTATCTTTGTTAGACATTCTATTCAACACCTTCATAAAATACAAAAAAAGAAAAAAAAGAAGTAAACTAGCTACAAATAAGAAACAAATAAAAATAAGAAAATAATTTTTTTGCTCAAATTAGTAAACTTATCTTTTTCCAAAATATCAATCCAAACACCAAACCGTACCTTCCTTGACAATGGTGCCAAAAGCTTGTTGCGAACTACGAATGCAGGGGTTGTACAAGTAATACACTGGACTAAAAAGTGCACATATCCATCCCACATGGAATGTGGTTTTAGGAGGATTGGCACTCGAATTACTAGATTAGTTCACTATCTAAGTATCTAAATGATTTGAGGTGAAATTGTTAAAAGTAATAAATCTAAACAAAACAAAAACATAATGTTTTGTGAAAACTAGAGCAATTGACTAAAAATGGGAGAAAACTACTTAAGAAGGAACTAAGGTTGGTTCTTGTCAATGATGTTTAGTGATTCATCCAATTGAGGCTTGAGTTGAATGATTTGGCGGCTCGAATCGTTCGAGGTTGGCCAAGACAAGGATCCCACTGTGTTCCCCCTTGTATTTTCTTACACTATCCACCTATTCATAGCTATGTCCTTCTAGGTCCTTAGTGCGATACTTTTCAAAGACAATTTTATCTCGAGAGCTTTATTGGTCACAGTTATGTTCTTACAATAGAGCTCCTCGGACTAAGTTCGGATTGGTCAACGTTACGTCCTTGCAATCATCACTTACCAGTTTGGTTTCCCTCCTAGTGAAATTCACTTAGTACTAGACCTTCTAATTTCCTAAGCCTCTTAAACTAGGTTAATTCAAATTCGATTAACTCGATTCACACCATAAGAGAATTAGAACCGCATTTTGGTGGCGTAACTAAGCCGCCACCAAGGATACCCTAGTAAGAGGATTGAAGATCTGATTCTCAACATGTATCAATTAAACAAAATCATAGTATTCCAAATACTTAACACCAAATACAAAAAATCAAGTATAAACCAACCAACCAACTAAAGGCTAGACAACCTAACATCGCCGATAACCAACCCAATGGCATGTTTAACCTATCAGTTAATCTATCAAAACCCACACATTCATATTAATGAAAAACATAAAGCTAGAGGAATTGAAGAAGGATTAGAGATGGAAATACAAAACAAAGGTTAAGCTGCAAATATTTTCAAATCTGAGATCCAAGCTAAAATCTACACTCCACAGAGTCATGCTTCTCAGCAATAATAAATTACAAACCAAGTTTCTCACAAAAACAATCCTAACCTAAGAAAATATGAAATCTAACCCTAGAAAATAGAACACAGCTTCAAGAGGGAAAAACCCTAGAAGAGGGAGCCTTCTCTCTCCAAGTTTGAACCTAATCAAGTCTAAAAAACATGTATTTAAATGCCTTGGAAAATGGGTCAATGATGGGCTGAAAAATGTACGTTTGTTGTTCCATCTCGTCGACCTTTGTAGCGATGAACACACATGTCTTATTCTCATGATCTTTGCTTCGTTGCGACGTACTAGAGGTTATCTTCATTTTGCATCTTCTACTACAGACGAGCTTACGGCGGACTGTAATCTCACATTTATCAACAGCTTCATGCGGTAGACTTTGTCTTCATCGCACGAACACATCCTTCACATCGCGTGGTCAAAGAGCTTTGTCGCGGATGAAGAGCTGCTGCAACGAAATCTTCTACATCGTGACTTAGAGATTGCAATAATCGTAACACTTTCTTTTTCTTTGATTTTCTCGCCATCACTTTGCTGATTCTAATAGCCTAGATGTAAAGAGATCATGTTAGATCAGACTTTTAAAATTCATGATTATTATGACTTGATAATTACGCATTATATCTCCCACTATTTTATTATGAATCAATAGCCCTCACTATTGATCCGGCAGAACCTATGTGGTCGATATCCAATATCACCAAGGATAACCTTGGGTTTACCCAACAAGCCACCTTGGGTCAAAAGGTAGGTATCTTTTCCATACCAATTGCAATCTTATGCAACTATCGAATCTAGTGCTATCAACTGTTGATGATACACCATCATTGGGTTATCAACCCTTAATGTGTGTATATCTCATGTACACTTATCTAACTGCATCTCTATCCAACATTAACCTTGGGTTTGCCCAATAAGGTAACGATCTAGTTAAGGCCAACCCAATAATCAGGAAAACTCATTTCCATGAATAGAAGATATCCTTGTGGAGAGGGCTTGGGTTTACCTAATAACCACAACTGCAAAAGAACTCCGGTTCACACTATGTTAGTGGAAGATGTTAGCCTTAATATATTTCATTGAGGGGTTTCTTTAGCTTAGTCTCATCATTTCATTAGCATGTTTTACCCATTCATCTCATGAAAATATAAAGATAGTTACTCTAACTATATGACATGATTATGGACATTCTAAAATTAATTCCATGAGCCAAAATGGAATTGACTAGGTCAAACCTAAGGACATGCATGATTATTACAACCCATGAAATTAAATCAAATTTACATTTCAAGGCTTTCTTTCTTGGATCCTCCTCCATGCTCCTTTCTCCTTTTGTATCTCACCAACCAATCCTAATCCTCTATGTAATCTAATCACATACATTCAAATAAGAAGAACTTCAAGTTACATTTGAATGATTTAGATGAGAATAGAAATACAAAGAGAAAAATAGAGAGAGGTTGGGACACACAAACCCTATTTACCCAAGAAGAAGTAACCATGTAATATGCTCAATCAACACAGCAAAAGTCCATAATCATCCATCATGCTAACATACACCTAATATGCATTCCCTAAGTGCATAACATTGAAAGTAAAGGATAAAGGCACCCCACGATTTCAAAAGCACATGAAAAAGGTTTTTCAACACTTGAGTTAAAATGATCCATAAGCCAATTCAACCCTCGAACCATTAACCCAATTCAACTCTTGAATCACAAGCCCGATTCAACTCTTGAATCTCTAACTGATTCAACTCCTTTAATCATAAACCCGATTCAATTTTTAAATCTCTAATTGGTTTAACTCCTTGAACCATAATCCTGATTCAACTCTTGAACTATAATTTCCAAATGGTGCTAATTTTGTCCAATGTCTCTTGAAAATAATTTCAATCATGGTTTTAGAATTTTTATTCAAATCTCTTTAAAAATCCACGATTCTTGAAATTTAAGAATGAACACTTCAATCTTGACTTGCACATTTAATCTCAATCACATTAGAGATGATTCCTCAAAAATGAAAGAGAAAAGAAAAGGAAAATTCGACAAACCAAGAGGCAGCAACCAACCTAACGTCGTGGCATGGAGATTGATAAGCATCTCAAATACTCATTTTATACCTATGTTTTACTTAGATTTTTAGTTTTTTTTTTTATGTTAAATAAGTGTCTTAATGCTCTAAATATTCATCTTTATGATTAGGTCAACCATTTGGCTGAATTGTGTGAAAAAGGAAGAAAAATCCACAAATTTCCATATAACAAAGTGTACACTCGGTTCATTCACCCGTTGAGGCAAAGGTGTTCGTTGCGACGGCTGGGCACTTCATCACGAAGAACCCGAAGATTTGAAAGATGTGCCGGCTACGAGTTCGCCGCCATATGAAGGCCTGCGCGAGAGCCCTTCGCCGCACGAAACGACGGGATATGAGGAACATACTCACGGGTTCTTCATGACGAAGACATCTTCTTCGCGATGATGCGTCGGGCCAAACAATAGAAATAAAGTGATTTGGACCTAATTTGATAGGGCTTATAAAAGGAAAGCAGTGGAGGATGGCAAGAGGGGATTTATGGGGAGTTCAGAGTTCTAGAGATCATTAATCCCGATAAGGACATTCGAAGTGAGAGGGAGAAACCCCTCCCTTAGGGTTTCTCCTCCCCGTCTGACTCTAGTGACTAGAAAGGGGGCTTGGTAGCAGTCTTCAAGCTTAGGAGAAGAACTTAGGATCTGGAAGAAGAAGACCAAGAACTCACCAATTTCCACCACTAGAGTTCCTTCTTTCTTTTCATGTTTTATCTTAATTTTTTGGGAGGTACCAAACCTTTATTACGTTTTACTCTCTAATCTAGGGTTTTGGTTGCATATTGAACTTGAAGCTATATCTATTTGTTAATTTTCCCTTTTTCTATTGTCTATTTTTGATTGTCATCTCTATTGGATTCATACTCGGTTTGTGTAAAAATTCGATTTCTACTAATCTCAATATGGAGAGCTTTTCCTCAAGAAGATCTAAGAAGGGAGTAAGAATGTATATAGTGAATCAACTCACTAGCCATGTGGTGTAGAAATTATCGTAATTAGAGAGAGGAGATTCTTGGATCTTAAGCATCTCTAGTGCTTAGGCTGAGCTAAGGAGCAAGAAACCTAGTATTAGTTGGTAGATTATTTTGACCTCTAGAGAGGATTATACTAAATTTGGCGAGTCACCTTGGAGAGCTTTTTCAAGAGATAATAGGATGAAGTTTTAGCTTAGATATAGGCGGATTGTTCACATGCACCAAATACACTAGAACTCTATCATCTCTTGGTATCCCTTAGTTGGGCATTTCATTGGTTAGATTGAGTTCCATTATTTTAGTTTAGTTTAATTGTAGTTTTGAACTTAACACTGATCGTTTGGATATTAGGAGTATATTCTATTTTCGGGTATTTAGCATCCTCATTTTCCCTATGGATGATCTCTCGTACATCGCACACCTGTATTACTTGACAAGCATATATTTCTGCATAGAATAGGCGCCATTACATATTTCTTATTGCATACCCAATACACATCGTGAACACTTATCGAGACCCCACGTTATGTCGCGCATAAAAGACGTGGCGCGGTGATACTTCGGGGCCACACGCGACGTGAACTCCCCACGGCCGTGACATTGCCTAAGTCATATGCACCATGTCATGACGTCGGCACTTGTACGTCGTGACGTTTCCTGGGTTCTCAACCCACGTCATGACGTGAAACCCGCATGTCACAATGTTGCTTGGGTTAATAACCCACATCACGATGTTGCCTGGGTTAATAACCCACATCGCGACGTCTCCAGCTCATGTCGCGATGTGAGCTGGGTTTCAGGTTCGACATATTTGATAAAAAAAACCCAACTTTAGGAGTTTTATTCTCATCCAAATCGTTTCTTCTTCATTATAATCATGTTTGATCATCTCATGACTAGATTACATGAAGAAGAACACTGGATCAAGCCTTTTGAAAACAAAAATCTCATTTTTGAACCTTTGAAAACATGGGCAAATTAAAACCGAAAAACTTCACATCTTAAGAAACGCATTTTGATGCACACAAGAAGACTCTGATACCATTGAAGGGTTTTGAAGGTGGAAAAAGTTTCCAAAACAACGGAAACAACAAAAATTTTCTTCAAAAACCCACCCAAGGACACCTTGAGGTATCAAATCTAGTTCAAGCTAAAGAGAAGGGTGCGAGATTACCTTGTGTTGATTTTCAAAACTATCCACTTGTTAGGGCAAGAAAGACCAAAAGGTTAACCAAGTCCTAGGTTTGCTCTAATAGTATCCACACGAAGAGTGGAGTCGATAACCCTAAGGTAATCTGCCTCGGAAGAAGTCCCTAGCAGCTGTCTCGATCCGAAGAGGAAGCCAAAACCCCGATTCACCAAGAGGGAGTTTGTCAAAGAACATCTCCTCTATCTCTATAGAACACCCTTCATGAGAGGAGTGATAAAAAAATGGCTTAGTCTTGTTAAGGTTTTCCATAAAGGTCCTTTTATAGGGAAACCCTAGCTTATGAAATGTCTAAAGTGCCCATCTCTTTAAGAGATGATAGGCTACACGCATCCTTATGCATTATAGCGTGTTCCTTCATGGGCCTTAAGCCCATGAACAAGCCCAAGCCTGCACTCGCTCATAGTGAGGTCCTTCGAACCCGGGATTCCCCTAATCCCATGACATTCCATTCTCGAGATTGATCTCCCTCATATTTGGATCACATCCAAATCCGTTTTATATTAGCCCTAGACTCTTTATGTTGGCCACTTGATTTAACTATTAAATCAAACAAGTCATGAGCAGCGTCTAGCAACATATCATGACCCCCAAATTGATCGGAGAGTAAGTGGTCTCTGACGTTAAAACCAAAACAAATACCGTGCACTCGCCATTTTACCAATTTATACCTCCACCGGTTTATATGGACAAAGTGTAGCTCCCACTAGATCATATGTCACATCTAGCCCAAGTGATATTAAATCTTGTCCTCGATTCATTACTCATCAGTTATGCACCGAAGACACTCTTCATGGCATTTCCACTTTGGCTAGAGATTCTCGAGTAATGATCCTCGACAATAGGCCATAGATATACTCTCCCCATTTGAGCGCGAATCCTGCCAAGCACCCAATTACCTTTGAATACCTCAAGCTATACCCAACTATCACCCAAAGAGCGACCTCCAAGAGGCAACATGGATCGAGGTCAAAGTATAGAATCATCATTTAAGATATCCTTGAGAACCTCAAGTTAACTAGATAATTTATATGATTGTCTCATGGAAATCGATGTACTTTAGCTACTCTTAGCAAGATCCACACATCTCAACTTCTAATCAACCTCATGATCACAATTTATAAGATCCATTGCTTCTGATCAAACCGCTGAGCTCGACATGTGCTAGTCTATCCTGATTAATAATGTATAGTCTCGTTAATCCTATGACTAAGGATAATTTAGATACTAAAATAGTTGCATATGATAGGAATCTTATTATCATGATCTCATCACGATGTCCTTCATGCTATGTTATGCATCATGGAATCCATTAATTCGATTGAAGATCTATATCAATTCAACATATGAAGATGCCTTTAATAGAAACCTAAGACGTATAACAAGTGCTAATGGCGATTGCCTTTAAAGCACTTCTCTAACATCAATTCCTCGAGCCATGAAGGAATTGACTAGGTCAAACCTAGGATATGCATGAATTACATCCCCAAAATGAAATAACAATTCAAAAATTACAATTACTTCATTTAGGTCTTTCTTTTTTATGGTGCCTCCTTCTACTCCTTGCTCCTTTGCATCTTCAATCTAACCTAACCCTTTGCAATCTAATTACATTTATAAAAGAAGGCCTCAAGTTACATTTGAGGGTGATTGAGGTGAGAAGAGTAGACAATAGAGATTGATAGAGAGAGGCAGGGACTCTCATGCCCTACTTACCATAAAAGAAAAACATGCATATGCTCAATCATCATTAGGCTTAATCCATAACTAACCATCATGCTTGTTCATAAACCCTAAACATGTTTCTCCAAAGCAATACTAGAAGATGTCAAACATCCTAGGTTTTAACTTCTTAAAAATAAAACCACTCGGCCCAACTCTCGCCCAAAAGTTCAATTCAACTCAAGATACTTGATTAAGATAGGAGCAATCATCTCATATTAATGCCTCTCGACAGACTCTATTGATTTTTTTACCTACTTAATTGTCCACTATCATATATATATATATATATATATATACTTAACCCTAAGTTTTATCTATTCTTTTTAAGATAGGAAATATGATCATCTTAAAAAGTATTATCAGTAAAATTTCTTTATCTTTCTTATTATGTTACTATAATAATTACTTTAACTTTCGTTTCAATTTTTGATACTCATCACTTTAATAATAATAAAAAAAAATCCTAATTTAAATACGATTTAAGCCTTATTCCCTTTTATTTATCATCATGATCCTGTTCCCTAATTCCTTTTTATATGGTCACACCATTTAATCTTTGGTTTACCACTTTATGGTACTTTTGTTTTTGTTTTTGTTTTATACTATGGAGATGTAATGAGCTCATTACTAATATGAATATTAAAATAAAATAAAATAACTTCCATTTTGGATTATATCATAGTATTGTATTTTATTTCTCATAAATGACTCTATGCCAACCTAAACTCAAAACCACTTAAGCATAGGGTCTTATTGACATATATAGTATAATATTTAATTTTATGATAAATGATTTGGACAAAATTCATAATTTCAATTATAAATTGTTATATTCTTTTTATTTCATGCCATCTTTTAAAAATTTTAATATACATATAAATAATTTTTAAGAAATATTTAGGTTAAATAAAATGAAATAACTTATGCCCATCATGTTAACTTGGTAATAAAGCTTTCATCGTTAAAAACGGATAAAAGACATAGAGAAAATGTAATGACTGCACTTCAAATAATACGAAGTTTGACCAAGTTTGACCAAGTTGACCAAGTTTGACTTTTTCGAAGAGGAATAGTTTTAGGGTAACTAAAGCAAAGCATCTCATAGGCCTCGTCGATACAAGTTCATAGATTCGTGGACCTAATCCGACTTTAAATTTTTGACAAAGCTACGCGCTATGAGAGTTCAATAGTAGCACTTATCGGTGTCCAGTTCTGTCTCGATTTTTGACCCGAAAAGTTTACCCTAGACCCTATATAACATAGCTTGGGATGCCAATGAAACCCTAGCCCCCAAAACACCCTCGAAGCCTAAACCCTGGGGAAAGCTCTCCAAACCGGAATCACAAGTTGGCCAAGTAGCTTCATGGGCTGGGTGGAAGATTGGGACTGTGAGGAGGCACCTCCGCCAACCACTGCCACGCGCCGACCATGGTAAGCACCACCGGACGACGTCGACCGTGGAAATTTCGCAACCGCCGCCGGACGCTGAGGGATTCGCCTGAGAACCCCGACATGCCGTGATCGCTTTTGTCAAATTCTGATTTTTGTGATTTCGGCCACTTCCGGCCACCCCATAAATTCTTTCTTCATTTTTGGACCCCGAACCTATTTACGTGGTCCCTTTTTGCAGATTCCTCACCATTTGAAAGATACGACGAAAACAAAGTTGGCCGACTATTGGATCGAAGTTTTTTCGACCACCACAACGACCGTTGACCAAGGTAATGGTACCGGATGAGTTTCTGGTCTTCGATTTTACTGATACGTGGTTTGTAAATTTTGACGTCGCTTGGTTAGTTTTCCATTTTAGGTTGTTTGTACTACCGAAGTTGAGACTGGAATAGAGTACCAATTGGTCAAATTTGGAAAATTGAAGTTAGATTAGTGAAATTGGATGTTTTTAGAATTATTTGACCTATTCAATTTCGAGAAATTAGCTTCCTGCTTAAAAAAGCCCCAATTTTGAGTATCTGGCCCATAGTACGCACCCATGCACCATTACGCCTGAGTCCAATATGTATGGTTTCATAGTTCTAAAAGTTATTCTAAGGCTGAGAGGCATCCTAATGTTGTTGGTCTCAGTTTATTAGAGCCTAAGTGGTATTTCATTTATATTATATGCACTCACGCCTGGCCCGGGGAGACGAACTCGTTTGTTATGACTCCAAATGGCTTCATACCGTGGAGCTGTTAATATGTTTTTAAATGATTTGGGGTATTATGTTATATCTATTATGATTTTATATTTACATATATATCAAGTTGATCGATTTCGCTTGGTTGCATACATATATGATTTTCGGTCTCATATTAAACAAGTTATCATTTCATGTAAGTTTTGTTTACATTTTAACTATTTGAAAGTTTTACTGAGTTCCTGGATGAGTCTGTGGTATTTTTAAATATGTTGGGTACGTGGATTGAGGTTTAAACCACTTTGAAAACTTAGGCCCCGTTTAGTTCACGAAAATTTTCAACTCTATCCAAAATTCAAAATATGAAAATTTTCAATGTATTCTAATCTTTAGTTTTCATTTTCAGAAAATACGTTTCGTATTTGAATTTGGTTGAAAATACGTTTTCATTTTCAACCCCATTTGGTTGAATTTGGTTGAATTTAATTCGAAAACAAGGAAAACAACTTTTACCTGTTTTCTGATTCATATATAAAATGTTGAAAATAGTGAATTCATTTTCTTTGTTTTCAAAATTTGTTTTCGTCTTATTCTCGTAACTAAACGCGTTTTCCTTGTTTTCGAAAAGTTTGAATAGAGAATACAGAAAATTTTCTACCTACTAAACATGGCCTTATTGTTTTAAGAAAGAGATTTTGAGATCTTGTGAAATGATTATAATACAGTATCGTTGGAAAAGTACTGTGAGAAAGAAAACGGTTATATATACACTCCACGGCCGGCATCAGACAGTGGTGGCCACGATGTCGGTGAGGTTGGTTCCATCCAACAAAGTTATATATTAATTCCACTAGCCGCGGAGGTCGGGCTTTCACTCACAGTGGTTTGCCACGATGTCGCAGGTCGGGTTTACCTGACGCTTATGATGGGTATACGGCACGGCATATTGTCAGTCTCTGACAGTATAAGCATTTCAATATTTATGATTATGGTATTTTCATGGTTATTTTTACGACATGATGGTTACATATATTTATGCTCAATTGTATGTTGTGAAACAGATTCAGGTTTTAAGGTTCTGTACTGATGTCGGCTTAACTTTTGAGCATGACTCCGTTTATATTGTCGGGGCTTTTGTGTGTTTGGTTTTATGAAATGCTTGGTTAAACTAGGAACATTACAAAAGAGTGGACGTGAGGTCTTGAGAGAAGAAATTTTCGAAAAATAAAAACATTATTTTCCATATAAATTATGCCACTCACTGAGATTTATTTCTCACGTTTATTGTTTTAATATCTGTTCCCTAGGTCCGGGCAGTTCGTAGGGTCTACCTCGCGCCAGATTCAATACCGCTCTTTCTATGACTAAGTGCATTCTACCCCATCCATCTCGTTTTTGTTTTCACTGACCTATTTATTTTCGCTTTTGAACCCTAAATTTGCAAATACTCTGGGACGCTCCGATATTAGTATTGAACTCATATAGTCCTTATTATGTATGATGGTTATGACCTACATTTGGATAGACGATCTAGATTTTTTCATATAATTGAGGGGTATCAGGGGTACGTATGTGTTTATTTATTTCTTAGGTGGGGTTCCATTGTGCATTCCCTATGGTTTGTACAGTGGGACTTCACTAGGCGGGACTACCCGAGGAATCTTGGGAGGGTTTTCGGGTCGGGTCCTATCAGAAAATGGTTCTAAGTGAATTTTATATCTATTTCAAATATTTACATTGTCTTTTATAAAGAATGGGTAAAAAATGAATGAAATGTTAGATTTATATCTATTCCAATTTCAACCCCTTGCAGTGAAAAGGTTAATTTACCTGTCGAAGTCCGTATGGGTCCATCCACCGACTTAAGTGACCACCCAAAAATAAAATAAAATAAAGGGTGTTGGGTTTCGTAAGATATTTCTGTCTAGGAAAAAGTCAAATTTGTTGGCTTAAAATTCTGTGGGTACAATAAATAAACTATAGGAAAGAGTCAACTATAAAATAAATTACCTTTTGAATCTGGTGACCGCAGCACATGTACGACTTTTGAATAAAATAAAATAAAGCCAAATTGATTCGAATCTAACGACTTGTTTGGTTTTTATTTTGAAAAATATATTTGAGAATAATTTTTAAAAATACATAAAATATTATTTTAAAATTTTTTAAATGTTTTTTCATAACAAAAGAAGAAATTAAACGTATTCTCTTATTTTCTTGATTTTCTTATTTTTTTACATAAAAAGCTTTAACCAACATGCCCTAATTTTTTTATAAGATTGAGATGATATTGTTTGTAAATTAATAACTTAAAACACACTTTTTCATGATCAGAAGGGCGGCTTATGATACTGAGAGATGCAAAGGGCAGTGGGAAGAGGCCTTGAAAGGGCAATGAAGAGGAGGATGATTTATTTATTTATTTTAGTATTAAGAATTAATAACTAATCATAACTCTAAGTCTGTAAGTAACTATAATTTAATTTAATTAAAGGTCTATTATTTTATGATATCTAATCCTGTCATCACGTCCACTCTATTTCACTTACTTCTCAATTAATTTTTTATATTAATTCAATACACATCATCACAAAAGCACAAACAGTATATTAGTCCCCACTACATGTTTGTATCTGAATCTGCACAAAAGATTCCTCTCACTCCTTAATTGACAAATCGAGAGTTAAACAAAGAATATTCCTATGTTTATTAATATTTTTAATTTTAAATAATGGTGGTTTATCTTGTCCAGTAGCTGATGCAGTCCCACGCTGCTTCATGTTAAAATCTTTGGAGTCATGTTTAAGCTAAGAGATTCTTTGTTTATTAGACCGATTTTGTAGGTTGTGTTCTTTTACAGGTTTTGATACTTGTTATTAGCTGCTTACTGGAAGCTAAGACGTGCGAAAGCGACTATCTGGTACTTGTAGATAAGTAGCTTGGAGTGAAATTATTCAAAGTATTTAGTCAGATTCACAGCGTCTCTACTTTTGGTCGATAATGATATGATCCCACATCGTTTTCATATGAAATTATTGAGTGCTACTTAACTTAAGAGGTTCTTCTACCTATCAGGCCGATCTTTTGGATTGAATTATTTTATTAATTAGGTTTGGATACTTATCACTGATGCTTTTATTGAGAGTCGATGCGTAGTGAGAAATGAGACTATCCACAAAAGTCTGATTTCTCTAAGGATGTGCAATGATATGATCCTATATCGATTCCACATCAAATTATAAAATGATATTTAAACTTGAAAAGTTCTCTTATGTATTAAACCAATATTTTAAATTTCCGATTCTCTTTATTAGGACTGGGTACCCCATAGCTTGCACATAATGTCACAACCGAGAAGGTGTTGAGTCATAATCCTAAGCGTACTCATAAACAACTCGTATTCATTGTGATTTCTCGGTTGAAGACCACAACTTGGTTATGTCATTTTATGGAGCAAAATTCTAAGTCTTGAGCATTGGCCCTTCCCTTCCCTTCCCTTCAAGTCCTGCCAAGACCAATGGTTAGGGCAGACTTTCTTGTTTTTTTATTTTATTTTTTTATAAGACGTCTTTATCTACTTTGTGGCATGATACGACATCGACACAGTGAGAAACCACCAAAATTTCAAATTGCCAAGAACATATTATATTATATTCAAATAAATAAAATAAAGATGTTCCCAGCCCATGCCATTTCCAAAGCCAGAAAGTTAATGACACAGTAGCCAAGTAGGCATGAAACATGAGACAATAAATGAAGAATGGTGGGTATCAGATGCTGAAATGGGGCTAGTTGTTGGATTCACGTGATTGATTTATTGGGTAAGGGGAGCTTGACTCGATTAAAATACTCGAAGCTCGAACTCAATTTGATTAAAATATTTTAAACTCGAACTCAATCGAGCTTTTCTTCATATCTTCGAAACTCGATCGATTCGAAAATAGTTGAGCTATTCGAACTCGATTCGATAAAACTCGAATCATTTAAAAAATTAATAAGTAATTATATTCAAACTAGACTCAAAATCAACTCGATTACATTCGCGCTGAGTCGAGATTGAAGGAATCATACAAACAGGAAGCCGTGAATCGCACGCTAAATACAATGTATGATAGATATATTTTCATCACCCATTACTAACCCGTAGTAGTGTAAAATCTCTTCTAGAATCCACGTATCCTCTAAAGCTATCTTACGACAGACTGCATGTGGGCACACCATCACAAAAGAAACTAGATCCTGAACACTCAAACCTTTCTCGGTTCTCGCTTTCTCTCAAGGTGTTTTTATAAATTTGCGCCAAGAAAACTCTAAACCCTGAGAGGCTAGTAAGCAAAGCAGATTTATGTATTTCAGCTAACCCTAACCTCCTGCGCTTTTATAACACCTCGGGGCTTTATAACACCTCAGCTCAATAAATGGGCTCATTCTTGTATCTTAATAATCAGTTAAATGGGCTCTGCCATCTAATGAGCTAGCTGGGATCCTATACTATTATTAATTGCTAGCTCTGGATCAACGGTCTAGATTGCTTCTCGGAGCATAACCAACAATTTCCCACTTGCTTAGGAAGCAAGTCTCGGGATCCGTAATCTTATTCAGGCTACTCCACTAAAAACCCGTATTGTGAATTCCAAATTAATAATGTTTTATATCAAATGTATTTTCCTCTTTTGTAAAATATCACAATTAATTGATAATTTTTCTTCGTAAATCAACCACTATTTATTCTCTTTGACTTATCGCTTTCTCTAACTCCGATCCCATGCACTGCGCTGACTTTCAATATCCGAGTACCAAAACATGTTTCAAGAGGATATTTCATACAAATTCCATTTTGTATATTTCATAAATACTTGATAATCAAAATGTATTCATAATCCCCAAATTATCAAGATATTGGTCGCTTAAAATAGGCCTCACTTATTGATAACTCAAAGAACCATAGTAACTTAATTATCTATTTATAATATACTCGATTAAGAAAATAACATATCTAATATCGCCTCGAGATTTACCCCTTTCACGTAATTTATCCTTGATTAAATCTCTTCCTCGATCCTCTCGTAATGACCATAATTCATTCCTAATATTTTATAATAACCAAGACTGATCATTTCATAAAATATTGTTTCAAATAAAGTGCCCAACTTTATTTAATAACCGTGGAGACAATTCATTAATTATGAGAACTCAGATCATGTCTTCAATGGACATATCCATATGATCATACTACATAATTAATCCGACCTTATGCGTAAAATATAATGTGCAAAAACTCATATTATTATATCGTAAAAATGAAATTACAACTTGTTTTGCTCCTGTGAAAGCACAAATGTAACCAACTCCCACCACTTTTAAAGTAAGCTTGGGACCTCTAAGACCCATACAATTTACATGTTTTCAAACACACGTTTCCAACAAATGGCTCCCTATTTAGGTAAACACATATCCCTATGTTGATTTACTTGAGTCAATATCCCTTGAAATCTGAGTCCTGTATAACCAAGTAAGTTTTAAGAATTTAATCGAATACACCAACATATAACCCTGCTCTCTTTAAATACTTGAGTATATGTTTCACTGCTGTCCAGTGTTCTACTCCGAGATCTGATTGGTACCGGCTTACTACTCCCACTGCATAGCAGATATCTGGCCTGGTACATAGCATAGCATACATGAGACTACCAACAGCCGAAGCATAAGGTTTTTTTACTCATGAGTTCTTTCTCTTCAGGAGTTTTTGGTGATTGCTCCTTAGAAAGATGAATTCCATGTCTGAAGGGTAGAAGTCCCCTTTTGGAATTTTCCATGCCAAACCTAGTCACTATTTTATCAATGTAGGAGGCTTGGGATAAAGCTAATACCTTATTCTTCCGGTCTCGTAAAAGTTTGATTCCTAGAATATAGTTAGCTTCACCCAAGTCCTTCATATCAAACTGCTTTTTTAGGTAATCCTTTACGTCTGACAACACTTTCACACTATTTCCAATTAACAGAATATCATCTACGTAAAGTACCAAAAAGACTACCACTATTCCTTGAATTTTCTTATACACACATGGTTCATCAGGACTTTTCTCAAATCCATATAATTTGATAACTTGATCAAACTTGATGTTCATGACCTGGATGCTTGCTTGAGCCCATAACAGACCTATGCAACTTCTGTAAACCATGTGTTCTCGACCTTAAGGCTATGAACCCTTTCGGTTGTCGTATATAGATATCCTCTTCCAGCTCTCCATTTAGAAAGCTACTTGACATCCATTTTCCAAATCCGTAATCAAGAGTCATTGCCATTAGCCTACTATAGTCCCATTGCATTTAAGCATGGCTACCGGCTTAAAAGTTTCCATCATAATCTATACCCTCTTTGGGTGTAACCCACAATTAATCTAGCCGAAGGTTTCCAACCTTCCCATCTGGTCCTCTCTTTCTCTTGTAGATCCATTTACACCCAATTGGTTTTTTACTCCTTAAAAAGCTTCTACAAGAGACCAACCGAAGGAACCCATAGACTTCCATCTCACTTTGCAGCCCATTGCCTTTTTCTCCACTCGCACATCAACATCCTCCAATGCCTCTTCGTATGTGGTAGGGTCGTCATCAGGATTATCCAAAACGACTTGATAAGTCTCTCCTAACAAGGCATACCTTGCAGGTTTACGTATCAGTCTCCCACTATGAGTTTGCTGCATTGGTTGTTGTACATGTACAGAAGGATCCAAGTTTTGCGGTTCTGGTGGATTACCAATCTCTTCATTATGTTCTTGTTCTTGAGTTTCTTGAATTTGGTCTTGAGCTGTTTCCTATGTTTGTTCACTCGGGTACATTTGTACATTTTCCTCTCTTGAACATCAACAGAAATTGTGGGTGGGAAAAATAGGAGTTTGTGGTGGATCTTGAACTGAGTCAAGCTTTTCAAGAACCACTTTACTCTTAGGGTTTAAAATTAAACACTTCTAAGAAAGTGCACATGAGTACTACCATCACCTTCTTTTCCTCTTTGATTATAGAATATTCCACCTCTCGCTCCCTTAGGGTAGCCAATAAACATACACATTGCTCGAGATTCCAACTTTGTTGTTTCGCACAAGACGCAGGCTGAGCACACCCCAAATCCTAATATGAGCGAGCCGGGCTTGCGCTCTTTCCATACTCCGTGGGTGTCTTGAAATGATGGGGATTTTAATCAATGGTATGTATGCAGTCAAGCTTAAGGCATATCCCCAGAACGATTCAGGTAATGATGAATAATCGAAAGCATCGACCACCATATCTAAAAGGGTTCTATCTCTCCTTTCTCGAGACCCATTTTGCTGGAGGCGTTTCAGAGATGATAATTGAGATATTATCCCCTTGAGCCAAGTAAGACTCAACTCTCCGCACAGTATTCACCGCCTGGGCCGACCGAAGCTGCTTGGATATGGACACCCAATTGCTTTTCGCTCAGCCTTATACCTCCTCGAAATCAAAGCTTCGTAATTTATGGCGCATTAGGTAAACACAACCATATCTGAGTAGTCATCAAGAATGTGATGAAATACTATACCCGCCGGGTTAACGCTACTGTCCACATACACGTTGTGTACCAATTCCAACCGTATAGTGGCACGATTTCGGCCTTGAAGGGCCTCTTGTCATTTTTTACCTTCTAAACATGATTCACATAATCGGTATAGGTTCAAAAGATCAAGGAATTTAAAATTCCATTTTTAACCAAACCATTTAATTCTACTAGAATTAATACGACCTTAATCAGAATGCCACATATAGGTTTCATTTGAAACCTTCTTTCTTAGATAAAGGAAATTGCTCATCATCGCATTTTCACAGCATTAATACTATAGGACATAGGAGTTAAAAATATAAACCATTTATCAATAACTTAACAAATAAAAGCGTGATATTTTATTGAAACTGAGGAATTAAACCGACCGTTAAACCATGTTCAACTAAACAACTAACGTAAACCAAATTCCTCTTAAAACCGGAATAAATAAACAGTCCGATAAACATAAAGTCTTATTATTAAACATAACTCCAATTAGTCCTACCGCCATTACGACATATTCCCCGCTTTCCAACTTCGCTTGTCCTTTACCAAAGTAGTCGCTTTGTTTCGAATCCATCGCAAAGAGTAACAAGTGGCGGTTAGTGGCTCCCGAATCAATGATCCATTTATCATTGTAATTCTCCACTAAACAAGCTCCTCAACAACATTTATACTACCCATACCTAGTTTTCAAGCAATCCTTTTTCCAAGGACCTTCGTCCTGGGCACTTTGAAGCACTTGCCTTTCGCTTTCATTGCGCTTGGTTTGAAAGCCGGACCAAGTTTCCTTCTCTTCTCCTTTTGTTCTTCTTCCACTCTTAGGTTTCCCCCTAGGTTTTAAAGAGCTAACATGATAAGCACTTCCTCGCTTCACGAGAAGATCTTTTCAAGACTCCCCCAAGCTCGTGCATAAGTTCATCAGGGAGTAAGCTCGCTTGTTCATATTATAATTCACCCTGAACCGACCAAAGCTATTTGGTAGAGATCAGGACTGCTTCACCTTCATCTCTTGATCCAGCTTAGCCCCCATCACCTCCGCAGTACCGATGTGCCCCATCATTTTTAGACAATGGTCTCGCACATTTCCCAAATACACGAGTGTTCACAGTGCCCCCATGGTCAGCTGTCTGGCCAGCATCGCTACTGTAGTTAAACATCCCATCTAGAGTCTGAATTATTTCTAATACACTCTCCAGATCATTAATTTGCTTTCGCAGATGTTCTGCAACGCTGGTAAAGAATATAACAACGAGCTGTCGTGATTTTCCTGCCGCCGACCGCAAATTGCTTCTTAGTTTCCTCTCAAGCACAAGAAGTACTCAGGTTTCGAGTTGTTGTAATGAATTTTATTCTCTCTCAAAATCAAGGATAATGAAAAGATCGGGTTTCATAGGCCGTAGTTATTTCCATCCAATGGTTGAATTCGTAATTGTAGCTGTGAGGATTAAAAGATGCCATTTTTCGAAATTTAAAAAGCACATATTAACACGTAATCCACACAACAAACATATACAAATATGGATCCCTTTAAACTACTTATTATTAATGTTTATTGCAACAATAATTTAGTTTCCATTACAAATACCACGCTGGGCAAGACATTTGTAATAAACTAAACTTGAACATGGTATGTTCCAGTGTCCTACTAAGTTAGCTCCCAGAGCAGGAGGTGGGTCTCGTAATTCCTTAAAAACCTACCTCCTTAGACGAGCCTCTCGATAACACTAACACACACCATTCAAAATTGATTTTAAAAACAACCATTGTTTCAATATTCTTCGGGGCCTTTAATAACATTGACGTAGCTCGTTTGGGAGAGTTATTAATATTATTAAAATGAATGTAATAACCATTAATTTTACTAAAATTATCTTTAATATCTAAGCATTGTCGACGCTGGGCCGTACACCATTAAAATTTGAAATTATTTAGATCCAATCCAATAAAATCCGCCATACTTATCCTTCGGTATCACATAACCATTTTATTATTGGACCCTTATTTGAGTCCGTTGTGTTTCGAATTAATTAAATTAATTTTTAACTCACCCATTCAATATTATTATTAATTAATTAGGTTTTCATAATAATATTATCTAGATAAAACAAATATTATGCACATGTATGTATCAAACGATGCAATTATATGGCACCACCTATTCTAAATGGCATGTTAAGCACATATCATATGTTATATCCATATAATTTAAACAATTATAACATACACACAGCCTAACCATGGTTTTTTCCTCGTGGGAAAGAAAATACCATAAGCCCCAATGTGGCCAAGAAGCCCAACTGATATCTAGCCCATATTTCTTCTTTCTTCCCGGTGTCTTGTAAGTCCATGGGGTGTGGGCCAAGTTAGAATTGGCTTTTAGGGTTTTTGGCCCAAAAAAAACACAAAACCCTAACATGTCCCCTATTGAATCCGAGCACCAAAACGGCCGCCGACCGCCACACAAAACTCGGATTGCCACGAAATTTTACAGGGAGGTAGAGCACTGTCCGAGGAACCACACCCTACCAAAATCAGCCCATTCTGACAACACAGCGCCCCTTTTACATTTTTTTTTTTTATAATAAATCCGAATTTGGGTATATAAAAATTCGCGTGAAAAATAAATAAATAAATAAATCAAGGAGGAACCTAATCTATGATTAGCCTCCTTGTTACATCCCAAAAAAAAAAAAAAAAATACAAGCAAAATCTACCATGGATTAAGGCCAAAACCAAATCATCATTCATTCATAATACAAAATTATAAATAACATAAATAATAGAACTTTATATATCTAATATACATCATATACATGAGAAATAAAATTATGGATTCAATATATCACACACCGATTCAACTAGTGCTCGATACCAATTGGAAGGGAACCTGGCGAAGCCAGAATCGTACAAGCAAATACAATGTATGATAGATATATTTTTCATCACCCATTACCAACCCGTAGTAGTGCGTAAAATCTCTTCTAGAACTAATAGACCTTCCAAGTTATTTCCTCACGTACGATCTGATGCGGTGGGCGCACCCGATCACAAAAGAAACTAGATCCGAAAAACACTCAAACCTTCGGTTTTTGCTTCTCGTGTTTTTATAGACTTGGAGGTTAGTAAGGGCAGATTTATGTATTGTGCCTAACCCTAACCCTCCTAGGGTTTTATAACACCTTGGGCTTTATAACACCTTGGGCCCAATAAATGGGCTCCTTCTTGTATCTTAATAATCAATTAAATGAGCTCACATCTAACGCAGCCATTTTCGTGATCCTACGACCCACATACCAAGGCTCTTACCCAACGGCCTAGATTAAGCTTCTGAAAGCATAACCAAATTGTAGTATTCATAGCGATATTTAACCCCATCTGAATAAGCTACCGATTAATTGATTAAATCTCATCGCCGACTGAGTATTCTACGAGTCAAGTTCGAATCGCTCACAAGTAGCTTAATTAACATTGCTTCATACAACCCCTATATATAGAAAGCATGTATCAAACTACCTATTTGAAAATAAAAGTGGAATTATAAGGTATGAAAATGAGAAATACATTACCATAACATGTCAATAAAATAATTGGTTTTTAGGTAAATACTAATTTAACCCACGTAGGTGTCATCATAACCAATTATATAAAGTAGTACCTACAGTTAGGATATTACCACTACTTGAAAGTCAATTTTTATTTTTTACTTATGAATCATGTATTTTTCATTCTTCCTACATTTTTTTTATCTTTATTTCCAAAGTAGTAATGTGATACATACTTTTCTCAAAGAAAAATTAAAAGTTAAATTATTTAATTTTAGAAAAATATTATATATTACTTCTCTAAAATTATTCGGAGAAATAAGTCCTGATGGTTATTCTTTTTTGGAGGGACAATATCCTCAGAGAAAGAACGAAAAGTTGAGATTTGAAACTTGATGATTGTAGAATTTTTTCTTGGGAACAAATAGTTGCTTCCTTATTTGATTCGACTTGGCTTGTTCTTGCCATCAGAACTCCACACCGTGAGCTGAAAGTTGAATTTTGGGTCTCATGGTTGGAATTAAGCCCAGAAGAATATTTTTTGGGGCTTTAAATACATAAAATATGGCTCGCGGGCCACAATGTATGCAGGGAACAATTATTTGCATCCAAATTGAAATTTGGCCTGATCCGGTAGTGGGTTAGGCTTAAGCCCAAGCTCATGAATAATAGTCCAGATAGAAAGGGGCTCATATCTATTTGCACAAGCCCATAGGAGAAGTCTAGGGGCATTTATGAAAATTTTAAAATTTTTTGGAAGTCAAACTAAGATTTATTAGAGATGACAGAGAAATTGGAAAGTTATGTGCTGATATGAAATATTATTGAGGAACAAGTCTCCATAATGGAGACATGAAAGAATTCCCTGTGAACTAAACCTCCATAATCTGAGATCGTGTGTGAGTTCTTAAAGAACAAACTTCCTTAATGGAAGACACGGATAATTACTTTAGAAAGTGCAGAGAGTGGAGAAATGGGGACTTAGAGTTGTCTACATTTATAAAAAGAGCAGAAGAAGAGCACCCAATAATAACCAATCAATCATTAAACAAATCAACAATTCAATTGACTCAATATCAATATATTTAAGTAAACTTTTAGCTTTTAATAAGATTTTAGCAATTTCAGCATTCTATTTCCTAGATTTAGCAAAGTTTCTATCAATTTTTCAACACAGTGTTATTTTCACAGTGAAATCCAATGTTTATTTTAGAAATTTCAGCACTTTATTTCCAAGTTTTAGTAAAGTCTGTTAATTTTCAAAGATCGTGTTATTTTCCATTCATTTCTGTGGAAATTCAACATTTTTCTTCAACATTTAATTATTGCATTATTTCCATTCGGTGTTTTCTACCTTGATTTTGGGGAACTGTCAAGGGAATCAGAGAGCCTACATAGTATGATTAGAAGTTTGATATGAGCCATTTCAGTTTGGAAACACTTTAATTTCATGGCACACTCGCACGCTATTATTTTGTATGCTCGTTTGAAATTCAAAAATCGCCATAACACATTTATAACTTGATGAGACATGCCACTAGACTTATAAATATGACTATTTTAAGAGTTTAGAGTCACCAAGATGTTTTCCTCCCAAAACATTTTTGATAAAAGAAAAGTCATAAATCATCCTCCAAATGATCTATTGAGTCTTTTAAATAATTGTAAATTGAAACATAAAAGTTATATTTGTTAGCTAAAAGATAATGATCAGCTATCAATTACCGTTTAATGGATTTTATAGTGGAATTCACTAGAACATACACAAAGCACGGGAATTGGTGAATGTGCAGGCATGCTAGGAAATTATAGTATTTCCGAACCAAAACTTTTCCGAAATCTAACTTCTGCTCAAAGCGAAAAATTCCATAGTTCCCATTGACAGTTCTCTAGAGATAAGAGACATTTAAAATTAGATTACATAGATTGAATTGAAAGATAAGAGAAAACTTAACAAACTAGTTGGAAAAAATAGCATTTCACATAATTGACCAAAAATCAAATGTCAAGTAAGAAAGCTTTGAAGTAACAAAATGCTTGGAAAGAAAAACATATAAAACTAAGCTAAGAATCTAAAAAAGAAAGTTGTTGAATTTGTAGTTGATAGTGCCTAAAAAATCAGTTTGCATAGGCCCAAGACGCAGGCCCAGGGAACAAACCATCAGTAAAGCTTAAAGTGGGTTGGCGTCCTTCGTAGGGCTGGCAGAGAGCTTCCCGTGGGGACCCGACCCAAGATGATGTCCTGATTACTCCAAAGGCGCAAGTCCGGGGCTGAAACTAAGTCTAGTGGGCCAGATAGGTGAAGGGGATAATTCTCCCGTCCACCCGCCAGACGTAAGAGCGCACCCACTCCTCGATCCGATATCTACTAATTATGGGTTAAGGATCCCCACGACATTTGCGATCCCTACTATCCTTAGTATTCTAGCGATATGAAAGAGAAGATTCCCTTACCCAATCGTAAGCACGCATCATTGCCCGACAAGGGAAAGTCATCGTGATCACCCACGATAAATACTAAGCAATTCCACCGAAGAAAGGTACGTAATCACGAAATAATCGACAGTTAATCTATTTCCCAGCCATAAGAAAGAAACTGACTTAGGTGACGGAGTGCGATCGACACACCGGCCGGACCACCCTTTATGTGCGTGTTACGTGATCGCATGCTTGACAGATCGACCCAAATGACTTCCAAAGAAGTCGCAAATTTCGCTTCGGAGAAAAAGCACCACCCGCCATACCGCCCGGTGGAACGACCGTCTTTTACGTGATCAACTGATTTCTCAATGACTGATGGTATCGACTCGAAACATGAGTAGGAGACAAGCCAACCCTCCGAGGACGCAGCACCACAGGAACTGGTCGCTGATAGCGTAAAACGTGGGACGGTCTCGAGTCTTTCACGCCTCGCAATGAGACGGAGGCACTCCGCCTCGCTAATCGCCATTCGCGCGGAGTCGGGCGAACTCACCGTGACAGGCAACGCCACGGAGTGCACAACAGCCCATGAAGGTCAGCGACACCATTCCGTTGACCTAATGGCACACTCGTAGTCCCCTCGAGACGCTGGACTTAGCCGGTGAAAATAGATTGCACTGTGGAGCATGACCCTCAAACCCGCCGTGACGACTAGTCACGGGAGGCGCAGTGGCAGAAACGATCGGCAACAACGTCCCCCACTAACCCCGAAAGGGAGCCCAATCTTGGGAACAACAGCTGCAGGCATCCAGCAAGAGCTCGACCACATAAAGGAAGTCGGACCCTAGTATTAATGGATGCTTTGGTACAACAGACGGAATCCCCGTTCACGGCCGGGGTTCTGCACTTCCCTCTCCCAACAAAGTTCAGAATGCCGCAGATTGAAGCTTTCGACGGAACGAAAGACCCCGTAGACCACCTCAACACCTACAAGAATAAGATGGAGCTGCATGGATACCAAGACCCCATGAGATGCAGAGCCTTTGCCATCACGCTTAAGGGCTCTGCCTTGGCATGGTTCAACAGGCTCACGCCAGCCTCGATCTCATCCTTCAAAGAACTCTTCATTGCTTTCGTGTCCCACTTCATCAAAGACTAGACATATTGGAAGCCGAGCTACCACCTACTAACCGTAAAGCAAGGCCCACAAGAAAACCTGAGGTCCTACGTCCAGAGGTTCAACTCGGAGTCATTGAGGGTAGACATTCCAAATGAAAAGTTCGCCATCACCACCTTTATCGTCGGGCTAGGCATACAGTCCAACGACCTAATGTTCTCCATCTCGAAGAACCCTCAGGCAAGCATGGCCGAGGTGCTCACCAAAGCAGAAAAATACATCAACGACGAGGATGCCCTTCTGTTTAAGCGGGGAGGCTCTTCAACGCAAAAGGAGAAAAGCAAGGACGAGAAAAAACTGGATCGAAGCCTCAGAAGACGAAGAGACTGAGACAAATCTACACGGAGGGACAGAGAGGATAAAGACCGATCTCCAAAGAGAAGAGGTAACATCGTGACGTTTTGGGTCCACCAGTTTAGGCTACAAACGACGTACCCACCTCGGCCAGCTCACCCCCGGACGGCCTCGTTGTCTCAAATCCTATAATGGTGTGTGCGATGAGAAGCTTTAAGATTACCATCTTGGGATGAGACTTAATTCAAAGAAAAGAGACAACCAAGTAATCGCAAGTTCACAGAGATCATGGCACGATCAAATGACTCGTATTCGCTTGAAGAAAGAAATCGGCTTCCTAATCCGACGCGGGACATTTCCGCTGCTACATGGCTCTAGAAGATCGGAACCGCACCTCTCCACCACCCGCCGCCCAACCCCACCCAAGACAAGAACCCTCGAGAGATCAATGTGATTTCTCGGATTCGCCTGGGAGACTGAGGTACATGCCGTGTCCAAGCTCCCTCGATTGGATACCACCATAACCTTCTCAGACCTTACATGGAAGGCCGCCAACATCCCCATGATGACCCGCCGGTAATATGGTCTTCAGGGGCCAACAAAAACAAACCATGTATCCCGGACGGACAACAAGAGTCACCAACATCATTCTCAAGATAGCGCTTGACAAAAATGGGCATCGGAAGGGAGAAGTTGGAACCAGTAAGCGCCCACTTGTTGGGATTCTCCTGAGAGAACTACCCTTAGGGTCAGTACAACTAGTACTCACTTTGGGAGACCCCCCATGCCAGGCCACAACGACGATAAAATTCCTCATAGTGGATGCCTCATCGGCATACAGAACATGTGTTACCAAGTGTGCCTTCTCTCAATGCTCTAAGGGCCGTCCCCTTCGCCTATCATATGGTTGTCAAATTCCCCACGGAGAATGGGGTAGGAATGGTTCGAGGAGACCAGCCGGTAGCCAAGGAGTGTTACTGACATTAACGCAAACGTGTTTATTGACAACATCCGCATGCATGAGCTCGACATGAGAGATGAATTAAACACCCAACCTATGCCCTTAGATGAGTTGGAATTAGTACAACTTGACGACCAGCTAGAACACCTCGCCTACATCGCCTAATTGGCCGAGGGATCGCCAAAGACCTCTCATATGCTTTTAAAAGAAATGTAGTATCACTGGAAGCAAAGAGGACACTGAGGAATCGACCCGAAGAAGTATCACCCATAAGTTGAATGTCACCCCCTCCTTCAAACCCGTCAAATAGAAAAGAAGAAGTTTCGCCCCAGAAAGGCAGAAGGCGATCAAAGAGGAGGTCAGCAAACTCCTCTAAGCCCGAGCTATCCGAGAAGTAGATTATCCCGACTGGTTGGCTAATGTGGTCCTCGTCAAGAAGGCAAATGGCAAGTGACGACTCTGCATTGACTTTACTGACATGAATCGAGCCCGCTCGAATGACAGCTTTCCCTTACCCTGGATTGACCTCATAGTGGACGCCACTGCTGGCCACGACGCCTCAACTTTATGGATGCTTTCTCGAGCTACAATCAGATCAGGATGGACCCCAACGACCAGGAGAAGACCTCATTCGTGACTAGACAGGGGACGTATTGCTATCAGGTGATGCCTTTTAGGTTGAAGAACGCGGGGGCCACCTATCAGAGGTTAGTAAACAAGATGTTCTAGAAACAGATAGGCGCATCCATGGAGGTATACATAGATGACATGCTGGTGAAGTCAGTCAAGGCCGAGCTCCACGTAGACCACCTAGTTGAATCGTTCCAAGTCCTGAAGGACTACAAGATGAAGTTAAACCCAACCAAGTGTGCTTTAGAAGTCTCTGTAGGGAAGTTATTGGGTTTCATAGTCAACAGCCATAGAATAGAGGCAAATCTAGACACGATAAAAGCCGTGCTCAACATGCAACCACCCTCAAACACTAAAGAAATCCAAATACTTCGATCTGGGAGAATAGTCATGCCGACGCTTTGTGTCTAGATTCGCTGACGCGTCACCCTTCTTCTGCCTCAAAAGGCCTTCCACTTGGATGACCATTGTGAAGAGGTGTTCTCGCCGCTGAAACCCATTTCTAAGATCCCCCTGCCTGCAAAGCTCTTACGAGGGGGAACCCCACGCCTACTTAACCGCTTCGATTTCTCTTACTAGTGCCGCGCCCGGCAGAGCCAGGATAAAGCCGTAGCAAACTTGGCCTATTAACATCGCAGCCGAGCTCGAGAGGGCAGAGAGGAAAGGTATCCGAAGATGGAGAAGCTAGTTCTAGCTTTGGTGACCACCGTCAGAAGACTTCGATCATACTTCCAAGCTCATACCATCGAGATTTCGACAGAACACCCAATGAAGCAAATACTGCATAAACCAGAAACCTCAAGAAGACTAGTAAAATGGGTCATAGAGCTGAGTGAGTTCGACATTAGGTACAAGCCAAGAACAACGATAAAAGGGCAAGTGTTGGCAGATTTCATCATGAAATTCACCTCGACAGAGCCTACCAAACCGCCCAACTCCCGTTCGACCTCCCCATCTGGAGGTTGTCCATAGATGGGGCCGCCAATGCCCAAGGAAGCGGTGCAGGTTTGATTATGACCTCCACAGATGGAGTTGACATGGAATATGCACTCAGATTCGGGTTCCAGGCCTCTTAATAACGAAGCCGTATATGAAGCTGTCTTTGCCGGGCTTAAACTTGCCCACTCCATGGAGGCTGATCAACCAGAGGTATGCAGCGATTCCTAGTTGGTGGTGAAGCAGATAGAGGACTCCTACGAAGCGAGGCAAAAATGATCCTTACCTCAAAAGGTACGCGAATCGTCAAAAGTTCAGACGGTACCAGTCGGGCCACATCCAAGAACGAAGAATTCACGGGCGTAGGCCCCCGCGAAGCTAGCACCACGCGCAAGACTGGATCACGCAGTCCGCCAGAGCACCATGGAACCTTTCAATAAACGGGCCAATAGCGATGAAGCCCTCCTGGGCACGACCGCCGCCGAAGCCGGGATTTTCGACCCCATCTGGGACTATCTGGTGAATGGTACACTACCCAGTGATCCGAAGGAGGCATCTAAACTAAGAGCCAAATAAGCCAAATTTGTTCTTTTACGAGGAACCCTTTACAAATGGGGCTTTTCTACACTCTCCTCAAATCAGAAAGGAAAGATGCCCATCACGCACTTAGAGAGGTACACGAAGGCATCTCGCTTGCAACCATATCGGGAGCCTCGAATATGTGAAAAACCCCAGCAAGGGTATTATTAGCCCACGATGCTCAAAGACGCCACAGAACTAGTTAGAAGATGCAAAATCTGTCAAGAACATGCTAAGATCTCCCATCTCCCAATGAGCCACTGACCTCAATCATAAGCCCCTGGCCTTTTCAGTAATGGGGATTAGACATACTCGGGCCCTTGCCCATTGGAAGAGGTCAATGCAAATTCATCATTATAGGAGTGGACTACTTCACCAAATGGGCAAAGGCCGAGCCATTGGTAACAATCACCGAGCAAAAGGTATGCAACTTTGTCGCGGTCCATAATTCGTGTGTTCGGGATCCCAAAAGCACCGGTATCCGGATAATGGAGCGCCGACAATCAGAAATTCCAAAAATTTCAGGCCGAGCTTGAATCAAGAATTACTATTCGTTGTCCTCAGCCATCTCAGATCCAATCCGACGTTAAGTCACTATAAGGACTCTCAAGGCAACATTGAAGACTGGGTTAGAAAACCCAAAGGGAATGGGTAGAATACCTCGAGGTACTATGGGCGCATAAAACCACATGTCTCGCAACTCGAGAAACTCGTCAGCCTTTGGCATTTATGCACCTAGGCGGTAGCCCTTGTCGAGGTTGGGCTCGAGTCACTTAGGGTCGATTTTGCAAACGCTGAGCACAACGAGGAGTCTCTCCGCTTAAACCTTGATCTCCTGGAGGAGAAGCGAGAGCAGCCTCTGAAACGCGTTGAGGACTACCAACGAAAAGTAGCAAGGTACTATGATCGGAAGGTCATGCCTAATAGTGTTAAGCCCGACGACCTAGTACTCAAGAAACTCTTGCCAGTAAGGAAAGACCCCACTCACGGGAAATTGGGACCCAACTGGGAGGGACCCTTTATAGTATCACGGATAATCCGACCTGGCAACTATGAGCTCCAAATGGAAGAAGGAAAGACCTTGCATCACTCCTGGAATGCCGAGCACCTCAAGCAGTTTTACCTATAAACTTCAGATTGTATCTATTAATAAAGCGCAACAATTCTACTTTGGTTCAAATAACTTTTTTTGTTTGTTTTCGGCCTGCCTACTCTCATAAATCATAAAGAAAGAACTAGAAACTATTTATCAGAATTGACATCTCAGTATCCAGTCAGCTTGAAACATGGGCAGGTAAGATCGTGGCAAAGGATTGTATTTCCTTTATTTCGTAGAATTATAGTTATTCCGCAAAATTGCCAATCAACAAAACCGCTCTCTATATTCCCGAAAATTATAATCAGCAAAACCGCTCTCTATATTCCCGAAAATTACAATTAGCAAAACCGTTCTCTACATCTCAGAAAATTACAATCAACAAACATCAATTCAAGGTAAAAACCACAAGAAAGAGAAAAGGAAAGCAGGAAAAAGAGAAAATAGGGGAGGAGAGGTACAACATAAGAAAAAGGACTTGAAGCATTCAACATGTCGCCCCCTCCAAACGTGTTCCCTGACCCAACTCCATCAAATGGCTGGACTGGGGAGCAACACAACCCCAACAAATGGCAGGACTAGGGAAAACACAACTCTAACAAATAGCAGGACTAGGGAACAACACAACTCCAGCAAATGGCAGAACAATGAAACCAAACGTCGGCCTATGACCACCAAACACACTTCGCACAGTGACAATCAAACCCTGAAGCTTCATCAGGTTCGAACTCTGACGCTGGAGAAGGTAGGAAGGAAAACGGGAGCGGCTTATAACATACACCCTCGAAGGAAGGCGATTATTTATAAAGAAGCCTGAACACCTTGGGAAGCCACGTAGTCTATTCTGATTATCCATAGACCGGCATTAAAACTACACGCACTTTCCTAAGGGAAGGAAGACAAAAAAACCCGTAGAGCCTCTGAAATTAAAAAGCCAATGAGCTCGCTCAATAAAACTCGGGAGCTCCTGATACAAAGAGCCATGTAGCTTAGACGTCGAAGGAGCCATGCAGCTCAGTCCAAAGGAGCCACGTAGCCTAGAGTTCAAAGGAGCCTAGTAGCTCAGTTTGCTAAGAGCCATGTAGCTCAGTTCGACAAGAGCCTAGTATCTTAGTTTGTTAAGAGCCACGTAGCTCAGTTCAATAATAACTCAGGAGCTCGGATATTAAAGAGCCACGTTAAATGTAGCATGAAGGTTATGTAGCTCAGTCCGACAAGAGCCTAGTAGCTCAGTTCATCAAGAGCCACGTAGCTTAGTTTAATAAGAACCCAGGAGCTCGGATATTAAAGAGCCACACAACTCAAAGCCTGAAGGAGCCATATAGCTCAGTTCGACAAGAGCCTAGTAGCTCAGTTTGTCAAGAGCCACGTAGCTCAATTTAATAAGAACCCAGGAGCTCGGATATTAAAGAGCCACATAGCTCAACTCGAAGGAGCCATGTAGCTTAGTCCAAAAGAGCCATGTAGCTCAGTTCAAAAGAGTTGTGGAGCTTAGTTTTTAAGAGCCTAGCAGCTCAACAGACCGCGTAGCCTTGACCTCAATGAGAACCCGTGGAGCTCAGATAGCAAACGCCCACGAGCTCGTAGTCCAAAGGAGCCACGCAGTTTCGTAGTTCAAAGAGCCATGGAGCTCTGCCTAATAAGAGCCTAGTAGC